>MJUU01016196.1:146225-162014 GCA_002080025.1 Modiolus philippinarum | reverse complement strand
TTCACGAGATAAATGGGGCCCAAAAGGGGCGAATTTCAAAAATTTTATTTTTTTATTTTTAGTCCGATTTTGATGCAATTTTTTCGAAAGGATTCCTAATGAAAAATAATCATAGCGCTCTACTATTAGATTTTTGGTAACTTGTTTCCTTACCCAGCTATTAGGGGCCGAAGGGGGCCAAAATAGTAAATTTACAGATAACCAAAAAATTTTATTTTTCATCGGATTTCGATGGGATTTTTTTCTTTTGATTCCTCTTGATGTAAGCTTTCAGCATCATGTCAATGGATTGGGCGTAGCTCTTACCGTTTCTGAGCTATAGAGGGTCAAAGAGGAATCATAAGGAGTCATAAGGGCTAATTTTTATTTTCCCTAGTTTGTGTCCAGCTAATTACTTGGTCAATCTCCTTATTGCGTCCATCTAATTATTGTGTCAAGCTCTTTCCTATGTCCATAGTACTCACTTTAAATTACACTTTTTCAAATTTCAGTGGACGACATGCTGCGGTCTTACCATGCTGCGCTCGGCGTAGCCCTTTATAGCCATATATTGAAATTTTTCATATTGGATTTCTCAGCTTGTATATGTAGTAATGATTTGATATTTTGTCTGAGTCTTTGGTATGATGATTTGTACTGTGTCTCCCCTTTTCAAGTCTGTCACTAATCTACTTCCTGTTTACCCATAACTTCGATTTTTTCCATTATAGCCATACATGTATATTGAAATTTTTGTCTAGGATTTCTAAGCTTTTGAATGTAGTAATAATTTTATATTTAGTCTGAAGCTTACGTACGATGTGTTGTATTGTGTCTCCCCTTTTAAAGTCCGTCCTCATCTATTTCCTGTTTGCCAAGAACTTTGATTTTTTTCATTGTAACCATATATGGTAAAAGGTACAGATCTCAAATTTTGTCACAACTTTAATGTACAGTCATGCCATACTTTTGGATTCATTTTCTGACCAATTGGAATACTACTTCCTGTTTACCAACTTAGTTAATTTTGACACTTGCAGCATTAAAGAGTAATTTTTTGTCAAAGTTTTCTCTCCAGTGTTATATGATACAGATCTGAAATTTTGTCACAAGCTTTGTATAGTCATGACAAATCTTGGGATGTGTTTTTGAACCATCCAGAGTACTGCTTCCTGTTTATCCACTTAGCCAATTTTGACACTTGTAGCATTAAAGAGTAATTTTCCTGGAGGAATATATCATTGTTTGGATACTTGTAATGTCTCCACACTTTTACTATGTTCACTTCTTTATTGAGTTCACACACACTTGAATTTTCAGTTACCATGTATGATTCAGGGTACAATGACCAGGGGTATAATTGGACAACATTCAATGACAGCTCTTGTTTTTTTATATCTGATACCTTGGAGCATTAGTAAACAAACTTTTGTTATTTGTAATATCTGACACTTTTGAACATAAGTAAACAAACTGTAGTTATAATTTTAAAAGCTCATACATTTGGACATGTGGTATTTTCAGGACCATTCCAGTTCCTTAGATTTATTGAAGTCTTTACAGGATAAAAAACTCAACTTGAATGTTTTACAGGTACGTATTACTTTACAATACATCTGATATCTTCATAGGTACATTATGTATTACTGTGTATACAATACATCTAGTGTCTGTAGAGGTACATTTTGTATTACTGTGTATACAATACATCTAGTGTCTGTAGAGGTACATTTTGTATTACTGTGTATAAAATACATCTAGTGTCTAAAGAGGTTTATTATATATTACTGTGTATACAATACACCTAATATCTACAGGAATGTATTACTTTACAACACATCTGATATCTTCATAGGTACATTATGTATTACTGTGTATACAATACACCTAATATCTACAGGTATGTATTACTTTACAATACATCTAATATCTACATAGGTACATTATGTATTACTGTGTATACAATACACCTAATATCTACAGGTATGTATTACTTTACAATACATCTGATATCTACATAGGTACATTATGTATTAATGTGAATACATTACATCTAATATCTACATAGGTACATTGTGTATTACTGTGTATACAATACATCTAGTGTCTTCAGAGGTACAATATGTATTACTGTGTATACAATACATCTAGTGTCTACAGAGGTGCATAATGTATTACTGTGTATTCAATACATCTAGTGTCTACAGAGGTGCATAATGTATTACTTTGTATACAATACATCTAGTGTCTACAGAGGTACATTATGTATTACTGTGTATACAGTACATCTAGTGTCTACAGAGGTGCATTATATATTACTGTGTATACAATACATCTAGTGTCTATAGAGGTACGTTATGTATTACTGTGTATACAATACATCTAGTGTCTTTAGAGGTACAATATGTATTACTGTGTAAAGAATACATCTAGTGTCTACAGAGGTGCATAATGTATTACTGTGTATACAATACATGTAGTGTCTATGTATTACTGTGTATACAATGCATCTAGTTTCTATAGACGTACACTATGTATTACTGTGTATACAATACATCTAGTGTCTATAGAGGTACATTATGTATTTCTGTGTATAGGAAAATCGTTCCGAGTGGCCATTTCTTTTTTTTAAGATTTCTCAAATGTTTTTGACTAGAATCTCAAATAACTCTTTTCACTGTGGTTTCAAAAAATCAGGAATCCTGAAGATTTATTCTGTCTCGTTAAAACAGACAGCTCCTAGTCTCGTAAAAGCAGACGTACATTGTTCCTGGTGTGCTAAAGTGGTGATGCATGACCATCCTTCCAAAGTATCGTAAAAACTTACATGAGGGTACCGCAATAAATGATAATTAATGCCTCTATGCACTGTGTTTGACATTTTATGGTGTCCTGTTGTGATTGTTTTATTTGAAATTGTACAGAGCTTTGAGTATTGTTTGTATAGATAGAGCACTTTATTAGAACTGTAATAATAATAATAATAATAATATATAATAATTGGTTCAACAGGATGTCCTCATTTAAGCATGTATTCTCCTGGGGTTTCAGTCTCCTTCAAATCTCGTTTATGAATAAATCTTAAAACTTGCCGTATGAGTGACATTTTTTTATTGATAAATATTGTATTATGACCCTCCTAGATTGTGTCAAAAAATTATGTACCTTCGACCAGTAGTTTTCGAGAAATGGAAAATTTTACTTTTTGACCAAATTTGACCGTTGATCTTCATCAGCTGATTTTGGGGTAGGGGTAATTAAAATTAATTTTCAAGAAAAGTATCCATCTTATTCATATGATTTCTTTTCTAAATTCTTCAAGATATAATTTTCCAACTATTTAAACAAAAATTTTTGAGTTTTGAATGTGTAGTTGATGGGAATTTTAGAAAAATCAAGAGTTTTACAAATTTTATAAAGTCTTGAATTTGACCAATAAAAGCAACATTTTCTTACAAAACTTATATCATCACGGACCTATGTTTTTAGCTCACCTGGCCTAAAAGGCCATGTGAGCTTTTGCCATCACTTTGCGTCCGTCGTCCGTCCGTCTGTCCGTCAACAATTTCAAAAATCTTCTCCTCTGAAACTGCTGGGCGAATTGTAACCAAATTTGGCCTGAATCATCACCAGGGTATGCAGTTTCAAAATTGTGTTCGATTAGTCCGAGGGTCAAACAACATGGCTGCTGTTACTAAAAATAGAACATAGGGGTAAATTGCTGTATTTTGCAAATAACTCGAAAACCGTTACAGATATAAAAAATCTGATGGAAGTAAAAATGATCAGCATGGCAGGATCTACCAGCCCTGCAATTTTGAAGAAAATCTGAAAACCCGTCTTAGAGTTATTGCCCTTTTTCCGTAAAATTTTCAAAAGTTTGATATTTTTCATTTTTTTATCAAAAAAACTATAACAGATAGAGGTCAACTTTAAATTTATAAAATGTTCAGCATATCAAGATCTATCCACCCTGAAATTTTGAAGAAAATCAGAAACCCTTTGTAGGAGTTATTGCCCTTTTTTCACCAAATTTTTAAATTTTTTTGTATTTTTCGTCTTTTATTTCCAAAACTATAGAAGATGAAGGTTAAGTGTAAATTGATGAAATGTTTGCCATGCTGTGGCGACTTCAAAACTGGTGTTGAAAATTGTTTGTTGATCGCCATTTTCAAAATGGCTGCCAAAAAAGGTGGGAAAATGCAACATTGTCCGATTTCAATAAAAATTGGTTTCCAAATAGATATTGATGTTGCGACTTCAAAACTGATGTTAAAAATTGTTCATTGACTGCCATTTTCAAAATGGCTGACAAAAAAGGCGGGAAAATTCAACATTGTCTGATTTCATAACATTGTCTGATTTCAATGAATTTTGTTTTCCTAATAGATATTGATGTTGCGACTTCAAAACCGGTGTTGAAAATTGAACATTGACCGCCATTTTCAAAATGACCACCAAATAAGGCAGGAAAATTCAACATTGTCTGACTTCAATAAAATTTTGTTTCCAAATAGATATTGATTTTGTGACTTTATGGTGTTAAAAATTGTTGTTGACCGCCATTTACATAATGATGTCTCGACTTCAAAACTGGTGTCAAAAGTAGTCCTTAGCAAGAATGTTTTTTGTCAAAAAAGTCCAACAAAGACATATAGTAAAACATGATCAGACTTTAAATACAGTTCAAAAATTGGTTGAGTTTGAGCTACCAAAGTTAGAGAGACTGAAGTTTAAATGTATAACTTACAATGTTAGCTTGATTGTGGCAAATGAAAACCAGGTGAGGGATACAGGCTCCTGGGAGCCTCTGGTTTATTAGTGATACATTTGTATTTCTTCAGATTCATGAGATCTAACAATCTGGAAACTTTGAGAGAAAACTTGGTGCTAGAAATCTATATTCTAGGCCAAAATGGTCCCAAAATAGGCCAAAATTGGTGAAATTTGCTCAAAATCGTCAAAAATAAGGGTTTTCAAATGACTATAGAACAAAAAAATGCACACGGACATATGGTTTTCTCTTTAAAAATGATATTTTCAGGGTCCTATTATTTAAAAAATGTAGGTCTCGGGAAAAACTTGATGCAGGAAAATTTTGACCCCTCAGGAGAATACATCCTTAACTAGTATTTGTTCACTAAGTTTGCTAAACGCCTTTGAATGGAAAATTTCTCGGTTTTCCATATTTTTTGTAATTGTGCACATATCAAGCCGGCGTATCCTATCAACTACGAAATATATTTGTACAAAATTATTTTCCTTTCTTTTTAACCCCCTGCAAACAAAGTTTGGGGGTATATAGGAATCACACTGTAAGCTTGGCAGTACATGTTCTCCTAAACAGCTGCTTGGATTTTGATGAAATGTTACACAGTAGTAGTACACCATCTGAAAATGTGTATGAAATATTATGGTTGCTGCCTGAAATTTGGAATGGAGGACAATTCGTCTTGTAATATTTTTTGAAAAAAGGGCGAGTTATATCACCGTGTCCACATTTGTACTGTGTCAACAACTGTATTGTGCACACACACACACACACACACACACACACACACACACACACACTTAAATCTAAACTTGCCTTATTGTTTCAGGGTTCTAATTAGCAAGGCCATTCTGTGACAGCTCTAGTTGTACTTGGTATTGAATTGCAAACAAAATCCAGCATAAGACTAAGCATTGCACAAGGAAGATATAAGTTTTATAAAATTTCTAAGCTTTTGATATTTAATATTGTTAAAGTATCCAACAGTTATCGGGCCAGACCTGAAGTACTGGACATTAAAAGTTTTCATAAATAAATAATAAAAACTTGTTGTCCCAGTTGTCCAAATCCATCCCTTTTTCTTTCTTCTGTTAAATTGTTTGAATTGATTAACTTGTTCTTAAAATTAGTACTTCAGCTGTGAAAATATTAGAATATCCTAGACTGTACAGCTGAAATACTACTTACTAGATGTGAACCTCTTAAAAAATCAATCGATTAACATGTTGTAACATTAGACCTGATATCTTTCATGTCACTCCCGGTTTTCATGGGAGTTCACACTATGAGTGCCTTAGTTTTTAATGTCGTCTTTTTATTTCTTTGCATTGTAGCTGTCTCACGTCCTTGTTTTGTCTTTGTTTTTCTCTGTTGCCATTTTTGCCATGTCTTTGGACTTCCATTTTTGTGGTCATCGCTTCCCTTGTTCCTTCTGTATTCTACTGCCGTTGTTTCATCCAGAAGATGCCCTTCAAGGAGTGATCAATGTCAGACTGCAAACATGTTGAATTTGCTTATTATTCAAGCACATTATCAAAGCCTGCTCTAACACAGGAGCAAAAGGACAAAGAAGCTCTGAAGACGCACAGAATTGTGTCACCTGTTTGCAGGGACTGTTTTACAACTGGAAATATGCCACCGAAGAAAACCCAATAAAATTAACAAATAATTGAATTTCTTAGATTTCTTATTTTCATACTTAAAACTTCAACATGCAAGATGAAAATCATTCAATTAAATAGAACACTAGAAATCTTATATATGCAAAAAAATATTTTTCCATGAAAAAAAATGAAATATTTTGCCTACTTACCTACCCACATGCCACTTGATAGGTCATGCAGGTTTGAGGAAACAAACAATTATTTATTTTTGGCCTTATGTATTACTGTGTATACAATACATCTAGTGTCTATAGAGGTACATTATGTATTACTGTGTATACAATACATCTAGTGTCTATAGTGGTACATTATGTATTACTGTGTAAACAATACATCTAGTGTCTACAGAGGTGCATAATGTATTACTATGTATACAATACATCTAATGTCTATAGAGGTACATTACTGTGTATACAATATATCTAGCGGCTGTAGAGGTACATTATGTATTACTGTGTATACAATACAACTAGTGTCTATAGAGGTACACTATGTATTAATGTGTATGCAATATATTTAGTGTCTACAGAGGTACATTATGTATTACTGTGTATACAATACATCTAGTGTCTATAGAGGTACACTATAGATGTATTACTGTTTATACAATACATTTAGTATCTATAGAGGTGCATTATGTATTACAGTGTATACAATACATCTACTGTCTTTAGAGGTACATTATGTATTACTGTGTATACTATATATTTAGTGTCTATAGAGGTGCATTATGTAATACTATGTATACAATACATATTGTGTCTATAAAGGTACAATATGTATAACTGTGTATACAATACATCTAGTGTCTATAGAGTACAATACCAGTGTCTATAGAAGTGCATAATGTATTACTGTGTATACAATACATCTAGTGTCTATAGAGTTCAATACCAGTGTCTATAGAGGTGCATAATGTATTACTGTGTATACAATACATCTAGTGTCTTTAGAGGAACAATATGTATTTATACTGTGTATACAATACTTCTAGTGTCTACAGAGGTGTATAATGTATTACTACAGTGCATCTAGTGTCTATAGAGGTACATTATGTATTACTATGTATACAATACATCTAATGTCTACAGAGGTACATTATATATTACTGTGTATACAATACATCTAGTGTCTTTAGAGGTACATTATGAATTGCTGTGTAAACAATATAATTAGTGTCTATAGAGGTGCATTATGTAATACTGTGTATACAATACATATTGTGTCTATAGAGGTACAATATGTATAACTGTGTATACAATACATCTAGTGTCTATAGAGTACAATACCAGTGTCTATAGAAGTGCATAATGTATTACTGTGTATACAATACATCTAGTGTCTATAGAGGTACATTATGTATTACAGTGTATACAATACATCTAGTGTTTATAGAGGTACATTATGTATTACTGTGTATACAATATATTTAGTGTCTATAGAGGTGCATTATGTAATACTATGTATACAATACATATTGTGTCTATAGAGGTACATTATGTAATACTGTGTTTACAATATATCTAGTGTCTATAGAGGTACATTATGTATTACTGTGTATACAATACATCAAGTGTCTATAGAGGTACATTATATATTACTGTGTATACAATATATTTAGTGTCTATAGAGGAGCATTATGTATTACTGTGTATACAATACATCTAGTGTCTATAGAGGTACAATACCAGTGTCTATAGAGGTGCATAATGTTTTACTGTGTATACAATACATATAGTGTCTTTAGAGGTACAATATGTATTTATACTGTGTATACAATATTTCTAGTGTCTACAGAGGTGCATAATGTATTACTACAGTGCATATAGTGTCAATAGAGGTACATTATGTATTACTGTGTATACAATACATCTAGTGTCTACAGAGATGCATAATGTATTACTGTGTATACAATACATCTAGTGTCTATAGAGGTACAATACCAGTGTCTATAGAGGTGCATAATGTATTACTGTGTATACAATACATCTAGTGTCTTTAGAGGAACAAAATGTATTTATACTGTGTATACAATACTTCTAGTGTCTACAGAGGTGCATAATGTATTACTGCAGTGCATCTAGTGTCTAAAGAGGTACATTATGTATTACTATGTATACAATACATCTAATGTCTACAGAGGTGCATAATGTATTACTGTGTATACAATTCATCTAGTGTTTATATAGGTACATTACTGTGTATACAATACATCTAGTGTCTTTAGAGGTACATTATGTATTAGTGTTAAAACAATACATCTAGTCTCTATAGAGGTACATTATGTATTACTGTGTATACAATACATCTAGTGTCTATAGAGGTACATTACTGTGTATACAATACATCTAGTGGCTGTAGAGGTACATTATGTATTACTGTGTATACAATACATCTAGTGTCAATAGAGGTACATTATGTATTACTGTGTAAACAATACATCTAGTATCTATAGAGGTACATTATGTATTACTGTGTAAACAATACATCTAGTATCTATAGAGGTACATTATGTATTACTGTGTATACAATACATCTAGTGTTTATACAGGTACATTATATATTACTGTGTATACAATATATTTAGTGTCTATAGAGGCACATTATGTAATACTGTGTTAACAATACATCTAGTGTCTATAGAGGTACATTATGTATTACTGTTTAAACAATACATCTAGTCTCTATAGAGGTACATTGCGTATAACTGTATATACAATACATCTAGTGTCTATAGAGGTACATTATGTATTACTGTGTATACAATATATTTAGTGTCTATAGAGGTACATTATGTAATACTCTGTATACAATACATCTAGTGTCTATAGTGGTACAATACCAGTGTCTATAGAGGTGCATAATGTATTACTGTGTATATAATACATCTAGTGTTTTTAGAGGTAAAATATGTATTTATACTGTGTATACAATACTTGTAGTGTCTACATAGGTGCATAATGTATTACTGTGTATACAGTGCATCTAGCGTCTATAGAGGTACATTATGTATTACTGTGTAGACAATACATCTAGTGTTTATATAGGTACATCACTGTGTATACAATACATCTAGTGTCTTTAGAGGTACATTATGTATTACTGTTTAAACGATACATCTAGTCTCTATAGAGGTACATTATGTATAACTGTATATACAATACATCTAGTATCTATAGAGGTACTTTATGTAATACTGTGTACACAATACATCTAGTATCTATAGAGGTACATTACTGTGTATACAATATATTTAGTGTCTACAGAGGTACATTATGTATTACTGTGTATACAATACTTCTAGTGTCTATAGAGNTAGAGGTACAATACCAGTGTCTAAAGAGGTGCATAATGTATTACTGTGTATATAATACATCTAGTGTCTTTAGAGGTACAATATGTATTTATAATCTGTATACAATACTTGTAGTGTCTACAGAGGTGCATAATATATTACTGTGTATACAGTGCATCTAGCGTCTATAGAGGTAAATTATGTATTACTGTGTATACAATACATCTAGTGTCTACAGAGGTGCATAATGTATTACTGTGTATACAATAAATCTAGTGTCTATAGAGGTACATCACTGTGTATACAATACATCTAGTGTCTATAGAGGTACATTATGTATTACTTTTTATTAAATAGTTATGTAAAATATGATTAAAATTGGCTATGCAATACAAAATGTTTAGAGCAAATATAAAAAGGTTTACTGGACAAATACAGCAAAGCAGGCCCAATATGGATTTACTGGCTCAATATGGATTTACGGGCCCAATACGGGTTTACTGGGCCAATATGGCCAGGACCAATACGGACTTCCGGTTCATTCAATCTTCAACAAAATGGCAACAATATCATGAACAGAACATAATTCCATGTGAATAATCTGCTAGACTGCTACAATGTAAATCAATCGTACATTTTATTACGATTTATTTTAAAACGGAAATTCAGTTTCATTTCCGGGATCCGATCCCGTATTTCTACATTAAATTTGCAGAAGTTCAAGGACATCAATGGCAACGCTGGTTTGTTGACATTCTGAAAAATACTTTGATAGTTCAGTGATTTTAATATGAAACATCATAGTATTCAAACATGTCAACAATCAGATTTCAACACAAAATGCTACGAAGATCAGAAAAGTAAATCTTTTTCAGGTAACCACCACTCGCTGAATTTAACTTGAAGTCATTTGGGCGTCTGATGGACATCTCAAATGTTTATCCATATCGTCATATATGAAAAACGCAGTCACAAGTCAAATTTACAATGTTGGAGACTGTTTAACATAGCAGAAATACATCAAAATAAACTTGAGAATAAAGGAAAAGTAACATAAAAATTGACTGACAAGTCCTTCGCCCATTTTGTTGCCATTGAATCCATAGTATATATATTTTCACATAACTATTTAATAAAAGCGTCATAGAATGTTATTTTTCACATTGGTCCTGTATTATGTCCTCGGACAGTCGTATTGGGCCTCGGAATACAGGACAAATATGAAAAATCCCATTCTATAACCCTATAGTATACAATACATCTAGTGTCTATAGAGGTACATTATGTATTGTTGTTTAAACAATACATCTAGTGTCAATAGAGGTACATTATGTATTCCTGTGTATACAATACATGTAGTGTCTATAGAGGTACATTATATATAACTGTGTATACAATATATAGTGTCTACAGAGGTACATTATCTATTACTGTGTATATAATACATCTAGTGTCTATAGAGGTACATTATGTAATACTGTGTTTACAATATATCTGGTGTCTATAGAGGTACATTATGTATTACTGTGTATACAATACATTAAGTGTCTATAGAGGTACATTATATATTACTGTGTATACAATATATTTAGTGTCTATAGAGGTGCATTATGTATTACTGTGTATACAATACATCTAGTGTCTATAGAGGTACGATACCAGTGTCTATTGAGGTGCATAATGTATTACTGTGTATACAATACATATAGTGTCTTTAGAGGAACAATATGTATTTACTGTGTATACAATACTTCTAGTGTCTATAGAGGTGCATAATGTATTACTACAGTGCATCTAGTGTCTATAGAGGTACATTATGTATTACTGTGTATACAATGCATCTAGTGTCTACAGAGGTGCATAATGTATTACTGTGTATACAATACATCTAGTGTCTTTAGAGGTACATTATGTATTACTGTTTAAATAATACATCTAGTATCTATAGAGGTACTTTATGTAATACTGTGTAAACAATACATCTAATATCTATAGAGGTACATTACTGTGTATACAATATATTTAGTGTCTACAGAGGTACATTATGTATTACTGTGTATACAATACTTCTAGTGTCTATAGAGGTACATTATGTAATGCTGTGTATACAATACATCTAGTGTCTATAGAGGTACAATACCAATGTCTATAGAGGTGCATAATGTATTACTGTGTATATAATACATCTAGTGTCTTTAGAGGTACAATATGTATTTATACTGTGTATACAATACTTGTTTTGTCTACAGAGGTGCATAATGTATTACTCTGTATACAATACATCTAGTGTCTATAGAGGTACATTGTGTATACAATACATCTAGTGTCTATAGAGGTACATCACTGTGTATACAATACATCTAGTGTCTATAGAGGTACATTATGTATTACTTTGTATACAATACATCTAGTGTCTATAAAGGTACATTATGTATTATTGTTTAAACAATACATCTAGTGTCTATAGAGGTACATTATGTATTCCTGTGTATACAATGCATCTAGTATCTATAGAGGTACATTACTGTGTATACAATAATTTTAGTGTCTACAGAGGTACATTATGTTTTACTGTGTATATAATAGTTCTAGTGTCTATAGAGGTACATTATGTAATACTGTGTATACAATACATCTAGTGTCTATAGAGGTACATTATGTATTACTGTGCATACAATACATCTAGTGCCTTGTATTACTGTGTATACAATATATTTAGTGTCTACAGAGGTAGATTATGTATTACTGTGTATACAATTCATCTAGTGTCTTTAGAGGAGGTGCATTATGTATTACTGTGTAAAAAATACATCTAGTGTCTACAGAGGTACATTACTGTGTATACAATACATCTAGTGGTTGTAGAGGAACACTATGTATTACTGTGTATACAATACATTTAGTGTCTATAGAGGTGCATTATGTATTACTGTGTATACAATACATATTGTGTCTATAGAGGTACAAATACTGTGTATACAATACATCTAGTGTCTACAGAGGTGCATAATGTATTACTGTGTATACAATACATCTAGTGTCTATAGAGGGACATTATGTATTACTGTGTATACAATACATCTAGTGTCTTCAGAGGTACAATATGTATTACTGTGTATACAATTCATCTAGTGTCTACAGAGGAGGTGCATAATATATTACTGTGTATACAATACATGTAGTGTATATGTATTACTGTGTATACAATACATCTAGTTTCTATAAAGGTATATTATGTATTACTGTGTATACAATACATCTAGTGTCTATAGAGGTACATTATGTATTACTGTGTATACAATACATCTAGTGCCTTGTATTACTGTGTATACAATATATTTAGTGTCTACAGAGGTATATTTTGTTTTACTGTGTATACAATACATCTAGTGTCTTTAGAGGAGGTGCATTATGTATTACTGTGTAAACAATACATCTAGTGTCTACAGAGGTACATTACTGTGTATACAATACATCTAGTGGTTGTAGAGGAACACTATATATTACTGTGTATACAATACATTTAGTGTCTATAGAGGTGCATTATGTATTACTGTGTATACAATACATATTATGTGTTTAGAGGTACAAATACTGTGTATACAATACATCTAGTGTCTACAGAGGTGCATAATGTATTACTGTGTATACAATACATCTAGTGTCTACAGAGGTACATTATCTGTTACTGTGTATACAGTACATCTAGTGTCTACAGAGGTTCATTATATATTACTGTGTATACAATACATCTAGTGTCTATAGAGGAACATTATGTATTACTGTGTATACAATACATCTAGTGTCTTCAGAGGTACAACATGTATTACTGTGTATACAATTCATCTAGTGTCTACAGAGGAGGTGCATAATGTATTACTGTGTATACAATACATGTAATGTATATGTATTACTGTGTATACAATACATCTACTTTCTATAAAGGTATATTATGTATTACTGTGTATACAATACATCTAGTGTCTATAGGGGTACATTATGTATTTCTGTGTATACAATACATCTAGTGTCTATAGAGATACATTACTGTGTAAACAATACATCTACTGTCTTTAGAGGTACAATATGTATTTATACTGTGTATACAATGCTTCTAGTGTCTACAGAGGTGCATGATGTATTACTGTGTATACAGTGCATCTAGTGTCTATAGAGATACATTATGTATTACTGTGTATACAATACATCTAGTGTCTATAGAGGTGCATAATGTATTACTGTTTGAACAATACATCTAGTATCTATAGAGGTACATTATGTAATACTGTGTATACAATACATCTAGTATCTATAGAGGTACATTACTGTGTGTACAATATATTTAGGGTCTACAGAGGTACATTATGTACATTATACTGTGTATACAATACGTCTAGTGTCTATAGAGGTACATTATGTAATACTGTGTATACAATACATCTAGTGTCTATAGAGGTACATTACTGTGTATAGAATAGTGTATTTATTTCAGTGTAACAAGTCATTGATAATAACTCAGTGAACATTACAAACCCAGTGTCACAAATCTCTGACAATAACTCAGTGTAACAAGTCTCTGGAAATAACTAAGTATAACAAATATCTGGTCACAACTCAATGTATTAAATCTCGGACAATAACTCAGTGTAACAAGGTCTCTGATAATAACTCAGTGTAACAAGTCTCTGGTAACAACTTAGTATAACAAGTCTGAAAACAACTCAGTGTAACAAGTTCTGGTAGTAACTTAGTATAACAAGTCTCTGGTCACAAATCAATGTAACAAATCTCGGACAATAACTCAGTGTAACAACGTCTTTGATAATAACTCAGTGTAACAAGTCTCTGGTAACAACTTAGTAAAACAAGTCTCTGAAAACAACTCAGTGCAACAAGTTCTGGTAGTAACTCAGTGGAACAGATCTCTGAAAACAACTCACTGGAACAAAACTCTGAAAACAACTCATTGTAACAAGTCTATGATAACAACTCAGTATAACAAATCTCTGATAATAACTCAGTGTGACAAGGCTCTGATGATAACTATTTTTTACAAGTCTCTGGTAACAACTCAAAGTGAAGTGTTTACTTTGTGATATTATTTTTTTCAGAAAACAAGAATTGGTATGACAGTTAATAACTTCAGGAAAGCTTCCAGTAATGATGAAGTGATATCATTGGCTAAAAGTCTAATCAAGAACTGGAAGAAATTGCTGCCCGGAGGTAAAGTAAAAAGTGGTTGAAAATCTGATTGAAACTAGAAGAAACTGTTACCAGGAGGTAAAGTAAAAAGTGGCTAAATGTCTTGTTTAAGAACTGGAAGAAACTACTGCCATGAGGTAAAGTTAAAAGTGGCTTAATGTCTGATTAAAACTGTAAGAAACTACTGCCAGGAGGTAAAGGAAAAAGTGGCTAACTGTCTGTTTAAGAACTGAATGAAACTGCTGCCAGTAGGTAAAGTATAAAGTGGCTAAATGTCTGTTTAACACTGGAAGAAACTGCTGTTATGAGGTAAAGTACAAAGTGGCTAAATGTCTGATTAAGACTGGAAGAAACTGCTGCCAGGAGGTAAAGTAAAAACTTGCTTAATGTCTGATTAACACTGGAAGAAACTGCTGCCAGGAGGTAAAGTATAAAGTGGCTAAATGTCTGTTTAAGAACTGAATGAAACTGCTGCCAGGAGGTAAAGTATAAAGTGGCTAAATGTCTGATTAACACTGGAAGAAACTGCTGTTATGAGGTAAAGTACAAAGTGGCTAAATGTCTGATTAAGACTGGAAGAAACTGCTGCCAGGAGGTAAAGTATAAAGTGGCTAAATGTCTGTTTAAAACTGGAAGAAACTGTTGCTCAATGATAAAGTAAAAAGTGGCTAAATGTCTGTTTAAGAACTGGAAGAAACTGATGCTAAATGATAAAGTAAAAAGTTGCTAAATGTCTGATTAACACTGGAAGAAACTGCTGCCAGGAGGTAAAACATAAAGTGGCTAAATGTCTGATTAACACTGGAAGAAACTGCTGCCAGGAGGTAAAGTAAAAAGTTGCTTAATATCTGATTAACACTGGAAGAAACTGCTGCCAG
>MJUU01016196.1:53635-65536 GCA_002080025.1 Modiolus philippinarum | reverse complement strand
GTGTACATATAACCAGGTAAGAACAAGTGTACATGTTACCAGGTAAGAACAAGTGTACATATAACCAGGTAAGTAAGAACAAGTATACATATAACTAGATGAGAACAAATGTAATATAACCAGGTAAGTAATAACAAGTGTACATATAACCAGATTAGAACAAATGCACACATACCCAAGTAAGTAAGAACAAGAGTGCATATAACTAGGCGAGAACAAGTGTACATATAACCAGGTGAGAACAAGTGTACATATAACCAGGTAAAAACAAGTGTACATATAACCAGGTAAGTAAGAACAAGTGTACATATAACCAGGTAAGAACAAGCGTAGGTATAACCAGTTAAGAACAAGTGTACATTGGCCAGAGTAGAACAAGTATACATACTTCGACCTGCCATTGGGTGTGGGGTTTTCTCACCATTCATTGAAGATCTTATGGTGGCTTTGGGTTGTTGTTGCTCCCCTTTGGGTCGTTGTCTCTTTGACACATTCCCTGTTTCCCTTCTTTTTCTACATAACCAGGTAAGAACAAGTGTACATATAACCAGGTAAGTAAGAACAAGTGTACATATAACCAGGTAAGTAAGAACAAGTGTACATATACCCAGGTAAAACAAATGTACATATGACCAGGTAAGAACAAGTGTACATATAACCAGGTAAGTAAGAACAAGTGTACATATAACCAGGTAATTAAGAACAAGTGTACATATAACAAGGTGAGAACAAGTGTACATATACCCAGGTAAGTAAGAACAAGTGTGCATATAACTAGGTGAGAACAAGTGTACATATAACCAGGTGAGAACAAGTGTACATATAACCAGGTAAAAACAAGTGTACATATAACCAGGTAAGTAAGAACAAGTGTACATATAACCAGGTAAGAACAAGCGTAGGTATAACCAGTTAAGAACAAGTGTACATTGGCCAGATTAGAACAAGTATACATATAACCAGGTAAGAACAAGTGTAACAAGTGTACATATAACCAGGTAAGTAAGAACAAGTGTACATATAGCCAGGTAAAACAAATGTATGTATGACCAGGTGAGAACAAGTTTACATATAATCAGGTAACAACAAGTGTACATATAACCAGGTAAGAACAAAGGTGCATATAACCAGGTAAAACAAATTTACGTATAAAAAGGTAGCAACAAATATACATATAACAAGGTAAGTAAGAACAAGTGTGCATATAACCAGGTTAGAACGAGTGTACATATAACCAGGTAACAACAAGTGTACATATAACCAGGTTAGAACAAATGTACATATAACCAGGTAGAAACAAGTGTACATATAACCAGGTAAGAACAAGTGTACAAATTACCAGGTAAGAACAAGTGTACATGTAACAAGGTAACAACAAGTGTATATATAACCAGGTAAGAAAATTTAGTAAGAACAAGTGTACATATAATCAGGTGAGAACAAGTGTTCATATAACCAGGTAAGAACAAGTGTGTATATCACATGGTAAGTAAGAACAAGTGTACATATATCCAGGTAAGAACAAGTGTACATATAAACAGGTAAGAACAATTGTACAAATAACCAAGTAAGAAGAAATGTACATAATACCAGGTGAGAACAAGTGTACATATAACCAGGTAAGTAAGAACAAGTGTACATATAACCAGGTGAGAACAAGTGTACATATAACCAGGTGAGAACAAGTGTACATGTATCCAGGTAAGAACAAGTGTTGATATAACCAGGTAAGAACAAGTGTACATATAACCAGGTAAGTAAGAACAAGTGTACATATTGTTATAGGTAAGTTAATATGCATTTCATTCATTGTTTTTATTTTGTATGGCCTTGATATTATGTAATTTGTTTGGCCTAGTTATGTAAGTTGTTTACAATAAACAATGGTCAAGGTTATTACACCTTAAAACATGTAGATTTTTCTAGAACATTGTCTTAATATTTAACACATAGAATTTTTTAGAAGTTTTCCTTACATAATCATTTTAGTCATGTGATTTTTAGTTGATATGGATTGTTTCAGTCATATCTTGTGATGATCTTTCTGGAAAGAAAAAAAGTATATAAGGTAGCAGAAAAGGGTTAAGGCAGTCAGTTTAATAAGTTTATACAGGATTAATTGGTTTATACAGGAGTATTACGCACATCTTTTGTATTTGAAATCGACATTAGTTATTGTGAATCTATTGTCCGTCCATCCATCTGTCCGTCCGTCCGTCATTCCGTCCGTCCGTCAGTCACACATACTTTCATCGCAGTTTTCTGAGCAATTACACATGGCAGCCACTTGATATTTGGTATGGTGCATCAGTATGGGGTTCTATACTGCGCCTCCCCTTTACAACTATATCGATTGACCTTTTCCTGTTACCGACTTTGTGACTTTTTAGCTCACCTGGCCAAAGGCCATGTGAGCTTTTGCCATTACTCGGCGTCCGTCGTCCGTCCGTCTGTCTGTCCGTTCGTCGTCCGTCTGTCCATTAACTTTTATTTAAAGATATTCTCCTCTGAAATTACTGGGCCAATAATCAAACTTGGCCTGAATCATCACCAGGGTATGCTCTTTCAAGTTTGTGATTTTTATGACCGTAGACCAAACATGGCTGCTGTTACTAAAATTAGAACATAGGGGGTAAATTGCTGTTTTTTTTTTTGCAAATTACTCAAAAACCATTACAGATATCAAAATTCTGACTATTGTAAAATGATCAGCATGATGAGATCTACCTGCCCTGCAATTTTGAAGAATATCCGTTTACCCGTCTTGGAGTTATTGCCCCTTTTCCGTAAAAATTTCAGTTTTTCGTTACTTTTAGTCTTGTATATTGAAAATGGTAGAAGATAGAAGTGAAGTTTATAAAACAAAAATGGTCAGCATAGTAAGATCTACATGTCCTGCAATTTTGAAGAAAATCTGACAACCCACATAAGAGTTATTGCTGCTTTTTCTTTGAATTTTCACAATTTTTTAACGTTTTTGGCCGGGTTGCACGGAGTGCAAATCCGGGTTATAGTATGGTGAATGTTGGGCGGGCGGGTGGTGGGCGGCGGGCGGGCGGCTTTCGGGGAAAATGGGATAACTACTTTGTGAAATCAACTCCTCCTACAGTTTTCAACCCAGACCTTTGAAACTTCACAAGATGTTTCTTTATATGTTGAAGATGTGCACCTGACTTTATGGAAATATTTCGGAAAATTTTTTCGATTTTTCCGGACTTTGGAACTTAGTCAATTTTTATCAAAATGTTTAACATAGGGTACCTATTTTTTGAAATCAACTCCTCCTACAGTTTTCAACCCAGATCTTTGAAACTTCACAGGATGTTTCTTTATTTATTGATGAAGTGCACCTGACTTTATGGAAATATTTCGGAAAATTTTTCCAATTTTCCGGACTTTGGAACTTAGTCATTTTTTATCAAAATGTTTAACATAGGGTACCTATTTTTTGAAATCAACTCCTCCTACAGTTTTCAACACAGATCATTGAAACTTCACAGGATGTTTCTTTATTTATTGAAGATGTGCACCCGACTTTATGGAAATATTTTGGAAAATTTGATAATTTTTCCGGACTTTGGAACTTAAGCCATTTTTTTTCAAAATGTTTAACATAGGATACCTATTTTGTGAAATCAACTCCTCCTACAGTTTTCAACCTAGATCTTTGAAACTTCACAGGATGTTTCTTCATATATTGAAGATGTGCACCTGAGTTTATGGAAATATTTCGGAATTTTTTTCCAGTTTTACAGGACTTTCGAACTTAGTCATTGGTCGGGTTGCACGGAGTGCAAATCCTGGTTATAGTATGGTGAATGTCGGGCGGTGGGGCGGGCGGCGGGCGGGGAAAATAGGGTACCTATTTTGTGAAATCATCTCCTCCTACAGTTTTCAACCCAGATCTTTTAAACTTTGCAGAATGTTTCTATATATGTTACAGTGAATTTGTAAAATCAGGGAATTTGTAAAATCACTGAAAATTCAGGGATTTTGTAAAATCACTGAAAATTCAGGGATTTTGTAAAATCACTAAATTGGTCAGGGGGTTTATAAAATCCCTAATTAAAACCAGGGATTTTACAAAATCACTGAAAAAAATCAATCATGATTTTACTGATTCCCTGGTCATATTTAGGGAATTTGTAAAATTATTTTCAGATATTTTATCGCAAACAGAATGTTTAAAATATTTAGCATCTTAAGGTAAATCTATCAAATATCCTTACTTTAGATAAAAACATAAAAAAATCAACATTAGTAATTAAAAGGACCGAACTTAAAGTTTTTAATTATTCAGAATTACGGAGAATTTTAAGTTCGATGTAGTATGGCTCTGGAATCAATGTTACAAAACAATGAGCTGGTATTTTTTTTCTTAAAGCTAAAAGTATGAAAACAAATATTAAGCTATCAACATATAACTTTAGAATAAAAAATGTGACTACTATTATCTTGTACAAAAATTTGTACATGGGTCATCTTGCACTGTACACCACTGTTTATTCTATAATAAAAAAAAAATTTCCTAAATATTCCGATTTTTTTAACCCCTTCCAAAAAATGTTAATTTTAATTTGCCAACTTATGGCCATTTCCTTAAAAATTTACAGCATTTTTCCATAAATGATACAAAATAAAACATAATATTCACCTAATTCACCCGTGCTAAAATTAAAACAGTTTTTAAAGTGGAAATTCAGTGATACTTGATATATGCTTTCTCCTGTATCCAGATACAGTATAAATAACCACTGACACTTTTAACATTTTAAATACTAAAATGCTAAGGCTAAAATATAATGCGACTCAATTGAAATTTCATTAATCAAGATGAATCCATGAAAATATATGGTTGATTTTGGGCCTTCCTGAATTCACTTTTGTATTATGTTTACTTATGTCTTAATCAGGTTTTTATGATTCAAGTTTATGACAAATAAAACATGGTGAATTATGGTGAATAACAAACGTTTCATTTCTCTACAGAATGATTATCTCAATCTATCAATTTTAGTGAAAATCAGTAAAATAAATAGAATAAAACCCTCCCACCCACCCCAGATTTTTTGTTACAG
Organism: Modiolus philippinarum; assembly: GCA_002080025.1. NCBI lineage: Eukaryota > Metazoa > Mollusca > Bivalvia > Mytilida > Modiolidae > Modiolus > Modiolus philippinarum. Next base: position 60,458 of record MJUU01016196.1, on the reverse strand, counting down.
GTAGATGAGAATCTACAAATTTACTTGATAGGGCCTAATCAGGTAAGAAATATTTTCACAATGTTTATTTTTAAATTTAGTTTTATATAAATTACGGTATTTAGGGTAGAAAACTGGTAATATATTTCAGTTTTGTACACCTATAATTATTACTTCTGTTTGTTAATTTATTTAAATACACAATCTTCCCCTAAAAATTTAACATTCTATTTAAAAAGTTTAATCAGTGATTTTGTAAAATCCCTAACGATAATTTCAGGGATTTTACACAATCCCTGACAATTTCAGGGATTTTATAAAATCACTGAAATGGTCAGTGGTTTTACAAAATCACTAATTATTTCAGGGATTATACAAAATCACTAATTTTACAAATTCACTGTAACATATATATTGAAGATGTGACACCTGACTTTTTGACATTTCAGAAATTTTTTCTCACTTTTCCGGACTTAGGAATTTAGTCATTTTTTATTGACATTTTTAAAAGAGGGTACCTATTTTGTGAAATCAACTCCTCCTACAGTTTTCAACCGAAATCTTTAAAACTTTGCAGAATGTTTCTATATATATTGAATATGCGCACCTGACTTTTTGGAATCATTTCGGAAATTTTTTCTCACTTTTCCAGACTGAGGAACTTAGTCATTTGTTATCGACATTTTTAACAGCGGGTACCTATTTTGTGAAATCAACTCCTCCTACAGTTTTCAACCTAGATCTTGAAAACTTTACAGAATGTTTCTATATATATTGAAGATGTGCACCTGACTTTTTGGAATCATTTCGTAAATTTTTTTCTCACTTTTCCGGACTTTGGAACAAAAACCCCAAAACGCAACCCGGCCAGTTGAGTCTTGGACCCATTTTTACTTTCATTTCAAAAACTGTTTGAGATAAAGGTTAAATGTGAATTGCAAAAGTGTTGAGGTTTTCCAGAACTACAAGTTTTACATATGCCGCAGGTTCGCATATCATCCAAGATGGCCGCCAGCGGGGAAGATAGTTTAACATAGGACCCTATGGGAAATGCATTCAGAGATCTTCTCCTCTGAAACCCCTGAGCCAATGGGGACCAAATTTTGTCACAGTAATCTTTGGATGGTCCCCTTTAAAGTTTGTGATTTTTATGTTCGCACTTCATCCAAGATGGTCGCCAGCACTGGACATAGTTTAACATAGGACCCTATGGGAAATGTATTCAAAGATCTTCTCTGAAACTAACAGGACAAACTGAACCAAACTTGGTCACAATAGTCCTTGGGTGGTCCCCTTTAAAGTTTGTGATTTTTACGTTCGTACCTCATTCAAGATGGCTGCCAGCACAGTTTAACATAGGGACCCTATGGGAAATGCATTCAAATGTCTCCTCCTCTGAACCCACTGAGCCAATTGGAACCAAACTTGGTTACAATAGTCTTTAGATGATCCCTTCCAAAGTTTGTAATTTTTAGTTTGTACCTCATCCAAGAATGAAAATGTAACATCTGGTGAACTGATTTATAGTATGAATGGGTGGTCTGTTGGTGACATTGAATAAAACCAGTCGCCAAGTGAGCGATACAGGCTCATGTGAGCCTCTAGTTTACTTTCATTTTCAAAATTGTGACTTTTTGTCACATTTTTCTCAGCAACTACTCATGACAGCCACTTGATATTTGATATGGTGTATCAGTATTGGGTTCAATATTGTGCCTCCCCTTTTCGGCCATATCGAATTACCACTTCCTGTTTACTGACTTAGTGACTTTTTTATACCCCCGCTACATAGTAGTGGGGGTATACTGGTTTACCTCCGTTCGTCAGTTCGTTCGTTCGTTCGTCCGTCCGTAACCACTCTTTTCTCAGCAACTACTTTACAGAATGAAATCATATTTTGGCAAAAGCTTTCTCATGATGGTCCGATGTGTATATACAGATTTCAAGGTTACCGGTAAGTACTTCCTGTTTGTCGAGACTTCATTGTTTTTTTTTATTTTTGTACATCATATGGAGTTTTTCGTCACAATTTTTTCTTAAACTCTAAGAGGGATTCAATTGTTGTTTTNGTCCGTAACCACACTTTTCTCAGCAACTACTTTACAGAATGAAATCATATTTTGGCAAAAGCTTTCTCATGATGGTCCGATGTGTATATACAGATTTCAAGTACTTCCTGTTTGTCGAGACTTCATTGTTTTTTTTTATTTTTGTACATCATATGGAGTTTTTCGTCACAATTTTTTCTTAAACTCTAAGAGGGATTCAATTGTTGTTTTGCTCAGAGCTTCCTTATGGTCCAATCTATGGTGTATTCGGATTTCAAGGTTACGCCTTAAGCACTTCCTGTTTGCCGAGACGTCATTGTTATATGCCCGTCTAATGACGGACGTGTTATGGTATACCGATGTCCGATTGTCCATCCGTCCGTCCGTCCGTCTGTCCGTCCGTCCGTCCGTCTGTCTGTCCGTCTGTTTCATATGTCGAGCTCTAACTTGAAAACCATTTGGCCGATTCACTTCAAACTTTGTGTAGGTATTTGGTATGATGGCCTCAGGATCTGTATACTTTTTCGTGAAATTTCGATTTTTCTTGCAAGAGTTATGGGACTTTATTCGTCAATTTTAAGGCAATTTTTTACATTTCGCGCTCTAACTTTACAACCCTAAGGCCAATTCACTTCAAACTTTGTAGATGTATTTGATATGATGGCCTCAGGATCTGTATACTTTTTCGTGAAATTTCGAGTTTTCTTGCAAGAGTTATGGGACTTTATTCGTCAATTTTTAGGCAATTTTTTGCATGTCACGCTCTAAATGGACAATCCTTTTGTCAATTCACTTCAAACTTTGTAGAGGTATTGGATATGATGGCCTCACGATCTGCATACTTTTTTGTGAAATTTAGATTTTTCTTGCAAGAGTTATGGGACTTAATTCGTCAATTTTAAGGCAATTTTTTACATGTCGCCCTCTAACTTGACAACCCTTTGGCCAATTCACTCCAAACTTTGTAGATGTTAGGGTATGATGGCCTCACAATCTGTGTACTTATTTGCGAAATTTTGATTTTTCTTGAAAGAGTTATAGGACTTTATTTGTCAAATTTAAGGCAATTTTTTACATGTCGCACTCTTACATGTAAGTACTTTGATCAGCTCACTTTAAACTTTGCAGATGGATTTGTTAAAGAGATATCAAGCTCAATTAGGCAGTTTAAGTTGCTTCTTAATTGAGAATCCTTTACCTAAATCACTTAAAGTTTTGAAGGGGTGACGACAGGCGTATCATGCGACTTGGCGCAGCTGTTTATTTTTCATTGTTGTAATATATGGAATTTTTCGTCACAATTTTTTTCTAAAACTGTAAGTGGGATTCAGTTGTTCTTTTGCACAGAGCTTCCTTATGATCCAATCTATCGTGTATTCTGATTTCAAGGTTACGCTATAAGCACTTTCTGTTTGCTGAGACGTCATTGTTTTTCATTGTTGTACAATATATGGAATTTTTCGTCACATTTTTTTCTGAAACTGTAAGTGGATTAAATTTTTATTTTGCACAGAGCTTCCTTATGGTCCAATCTATCGTGTATTCAGATGTCAAGGTTAAGTCATAAGCACTTCCTGTTTGCCGAGACATCATTGTAATTCATTATATCATTGTGTTTATACTTGTATTGTGTCCTTACCTGTATTGTGTCCCTATACAATTAAATTTGCACTTGCCACATTGATTCATGGTTCAATGAGCGGGGGTATATCAGGCTGCCATTGGGCGCCAGCTCTTGTAATGCCCCCGCCGTTAGGCGATGGGGGCATTAAGTTTTACCCTTGTCCGTACGTACGTCCATACGTCCGTCCGTTCGTACGTACGTCCGAAATTTTCGTCAAAGATTTCTCAGCTTGTGTATGCAGGAATGATTTCATATTTGGTCTGAAGCTTTTGTATGATGAGTTGTACCGTGTCTCCCCTTTTCTTTCAAGTCCGTCAATCATCTACTTCCTGTTTGACGAAAACTTTTATTTTTTCCATTATAGCCATATATTGAAAATTTTCATCAAGGATTTCTCAGCATGTGTATGCAGGAATGATTTGATATTTGGTCTGAAGCTTTGGTATGATGAGTTGTACCGTGTCTCCCCTTTTCAAGTCCGTCACTCATCTACTTCCTGTTTGACAAAAACTTTGATTTTTTCCATTATAGCCATATATTGAAATTTTCATCAAGGATTTCTCAGCTAGTGTATGTAGGAATGATTTGATATTTGGTCTGAAGCTTTGGTATGATGAGTTGTACCGTGTCTCCCCTTTTCAAGTCTATCGCTCGTCTACTTCCTGTTTGTCGATATATCTGTATGGCGGGGGCATCCGTGCCCCATGGACACATTTTTTGATTTTTTTTCTCTGAATGAAATTTTGGTCACAGATTTCTTGGCTTATATAAGTGGGAATGATTTGAAATTTGGTCTGAAGCTTTGAAATGATGAGGTGTATTGTGTGAGTGATTTTCAAGTTTGTCGGACTTCTACTTCCTGTTTGCCGATACTTTGATTTTTTTTACTTTAAGAAATTTTTCGTCACAGATTTCTTGGCTTCTACAATAGGGAATGATTTGAAATTTGGTCTGGAGCTTGGAAATAATGAATTGTATCGTGTAAGCAATTTTCAAGTTTGTCCGGTATCTACTTCCTGTTTGTCGATACTTTGATTTTTTTTCTCTGAATGAAATTTTGGTCACAGATTCCTTGGCTTATATAAGTGGGAATGATTTGAAATTTGATCTGAAGCTTTGAAATGATGAGGTGTATTGTGTGAGTGATTTTCAAGTTTGTCGGACTTCTACTTCCTGTTTGCCGATACTTTGATTTTTTTACTTTTAAGAAATTTTTCGTCACAGATTTCTTGGCTTCTACAATAGGGAATGATTTGAAATTTGGTCTGGAGCTTGGAAATGATGACTTGTATCGTATAAGCAATTTTCAAGTTTGTCCGGTATCTACTTCCTGTTTGTCGATAGTTTGATTTTTTTCTCTGAATGAAATTTTGGTCGCAGATTTCTTGGCTTATATAAGTGGGAATGATTTGAAATTTGGTCTGAAGCTTGGAAATGAAAAGGTGTATTGTGTAAGTGATTTTCAAATTTGTCGGACTTCTATTTCCTGTTTGCCGATACTTTGATTTTTTTACTTTAAACAAATTTTTCCTCATAGATTTCTTGCTTTATACTATAGGGAATGAATGAAATTTGGCCTGGCGCTTGGAAATGATGACTTGTATTGTGTAAGCAACTTTCAAGTTTGTCGGGTATCCACTTCCTGTTTGCAGATACTTTTTTTTTTTCTATGAACAAAATTTTCGTCATCGATTTCTTCGCTTCTACAATAGGGAATGATTTGAAATTTGGTCTGAAACTTGATAATGATGAGTTGTATTGTGTAAGCAATTTTCTACATTGTCGTCGTTCACTTCCTGTTTGCCAATACTTTGATTTTTTACTATCAACGTAATTTTCGTCACAGATTTCTTGGCTTGTACAATAGCGAATGGTTTGAAATTTGGTGTGACGCTTTGAAATGATGATTTGTATTGTTTTAGTGACTTATAGGTATGTCACTCAATTACTTTCTGTTTTGCTGATACTTTGATTTTGAACTTTAAATGACTTGGTATTTAGTCTGAAGCTAAGAAATGATATAGTTTGGTAAAACTTCAAGAAATCACTGTATCCAGCAAATTACTGTATCAAAACATTAGTGTGTCAAAAAGAATTTGAATCCACACTCATCTAATGTTTACTTTTGCCCAGAGTTTCAGGATCGAAATTGCGGGGCCCTTCCGACAACGCCAGTTTCGACATGCTCTAGTCTTTTATTTACTTTCATTTTTATACGACCGCAAAAATTTTGCGGTCGTGTTATGGTATGGCGCTTGCGTCGGCATCGGCGTTGGCGTCGGCGTCTGTGGATAGCATAACTTTGGTTCTAGTGAACAGATTGTTACCAAATTTTAGCATGATGTTTGTTGGCACAAGCTTAAGCCCAGGTTTTAATTTCGCGTTCCCTGCCCAACCCGTTTTTGAAAAAGAGGCAAAAAAGGGGCCAAAAAGGGGTTAAATTAGGTATTTTCGTGTCTGTGGACAGCATAACTTTGGTTCTAGTGAACGGATTGTTTTCAAATCTTAGTATGATGTTTCTTGGAACATTCTTGAGAAACGTTTTTTTCCTTTAGTTTTTGGCCCCGCCCATTTCAGAATTAGGGGCCAAAAAAGGGTTAAATTGGGTGTTTTCACATATTTGACTGTAGAATCTTTTTTAAATATTGGATTTTGATGGGGTTTGTTTCAGTGTGTTCCTGAGGAAATTTCCAATCTGGGGTATGCCAACGGATTTCACGTAGCATGTACCGCTCACGAGATAAATGGGGCCCAACAGGGGCTAATCTCAAAAAAATTAATTTTTTTTAATTTAAGTCCGATTTTGATGCAGTTTTTTTCAATGGATTCCTTGTGAAAAATTAATATGGCACTCAGCTATTAGATTTTTGATAACTTGTTTCCTTTCCCAGCTATGAGGGGCCGAAGGGGCCAAAATTGCGAATTTGCAGATAATGTGGAATTTCTATTTTTCATCGGATTTCAATGGGATTTTTTTCTTTGGATTCCCCTTGATCTAAGCTTTCAGAGGTATGTATGCGGATTTGGCGTAGCTCTTACCGTTTCCGAGCTACAAGGGGTCAAAGGGGCCAAAATTGCAATTTTTCTAAATATGTCAAATCTTTATTTTTCATCGGATTTCGATGGGATTTTTTTCTTTGGATTCCTCTTGATCTAAGCTTTCAGTAGTATG
>MJUU01016196.1:12935-26817 GCA_002080025.1 Modiolus philippinarum | reverse complement strand
GCTGAAGCAAATTCAACCAAACTTTACAGGAATGATGTGCTAAATGTCCTTAACAAAGATTGCTCATTTCCTTCCAATCTGACAAAAAACATGGCCGCCAGCAGGGAACATGGTTTAAAATTGGACCCTATGGGAAAATCGCATTTTCATCTTCTCCTCTGAATTCAACCAAACTTTACAGGAATGATGTATGGAAGGTCCTTTACTAAGATTGCTCATTTCATTCCGATCCGACAAATAACATTGCCGCCAGCACGGAACTTAGGTTTAACATTAGACCCTATGGGAGAAATCACATAATCATCTTCTCCTCTGAAACCACTGAAGCAAATTCAACCAAACTGTACAGGAATTATGTACTAAATGTCCTTAACAAAGATTGCTCATTTCCTTCCAATCCGACAAAAAACATGGCCGCCAGCAGGGAACATGGTTTAAAATTGGACCCTATAGTAATCGCATTTTCATCTTCTCCTCTGAAACTACTTAACCAAATTCAACCAAACTTTACAGGAATGATGTATGGAAGGTCCTTTACTAAGATTGCTCATTTCATTCCGATCCGACAAATAACATTGCCGCCAGCACGAAACTTAGGTTTAACATTGGACCCTATGGGAGAAATCACATTATCATCTTCTCATCTGAAACCACTGAAGCAAATTCAACCAAACTGTACAGGAATGATGTATGGAAGATTGCTCATTTTTGTGTTATTCAGTCAAAAAACATGGCTGCCAGCGTGAACTTAGGTTTAAAATAGGACCCTATGGGAAAGATCACATTTCCATCTCTTCCTCTGAAACCACTGAAGCAAATTCAATCAAGCTTTACAGGAACGATATACGGAGGTTTATATGCTAAGACTGCTCATTACTTTCCGATCTTACAAATAACATCATGCTGCCAGGGCAGAATATAGATTAACATTTGACCCCATGGGAAATTGATCATTTAGTCATCCTCTTTTAAATTACTGAAGCAAATTTAACCAAAATGAATTGGAATATGTATGGAACTATAGCTTAACATTTAACCCTGATGGGAAAAAAAAATCATTTTTGGTCATCAGCATAGACATGGCTTATACTCGTATTAGAAGCATTTTGTCAGGTGAGCGATTCAGGTTCAGTCCCTGAGCCTCTAAGTTTTCTCTGCGAATCCTGTTATGAAATAAATTTTATAATTAACTGAAATTTTTCAATGGAATAAATGGTGTTGCCTTTCAAATGCTTTGAATTTAGACTGTTACAATAATTCATCTATATCAAGAATGACACTTTACAGTCTTCAAACTTTACCTTTGACAGCATAAAAAATATTGACCTGCATCTCCATGCAGGCGGTGTCAAGTACGTTTGGATCTTAAAACAAATGGCGAACTTCTCTAATTTGTGACAACTAGGGGGAATTGCTTACATGCTAACTTGTCATCACTTGCAGTGATTTCTTTTGTTGCAATTGCTCCTATTATTCATCTTATTGCAAATCTGGGAGGAATATGGAAGTGGACGAATATAAGTACATATACACCAAATCAAAACAGCCCGCATTGACCACAGGCATTTGTTTCTATCAATTGCCAGGAAGTATAGTCAGACGACCTGTACATTGATAGAAACAAATGCCTATGGCATTGACTGTTGTCTACAGAAAGAAATCACTGTTACAATGGCAAAACTTGCTATGCCTGCAACACCCGTCAATCACTATCACAATGGCAAAACGTGCTATGCCTGCAACACCCGTCAGTCACTGTCACAATGGCAAAACGTGCTATGCCTGCAACACCCGTCAGTCACTGTCACAATGGCAAAACTTGCTATGCCTGCAACACCCGTCAATCACTATCACAATGGCAAAACGTGCTATCCCTGCAACACCCGTCAATCACTATCACAATGGCAAAACGTGCTATGCCTGCAACACCCGTCAATCACTGTCACAATGGCAAAACGTGCTATGCCTGCAACACTCGTCATGCATAAAATGAAATCGTAGCCATGAATAAGTCAAGTGTGGATAAACGACTCATGTGGCTGAAGATCTAGTCAATTGTTATAGTGTTAGTTGCATGTTTCAAGGCTTCATTATACCTTTTCTATATCTCAGATCCTTCTGATGTATTAGGTCACCTGAGCTATCGCCATCATGTGGCGTCCGTCGGCATCGGTGGCGTCCACAGTAACTTTTTAAAAAAATTCTTCTAAGGAATGTTCTGCTGTCCCAACATTTTCCATTTTTTTTATGATACATAATCTTTATTGCAATCTGTACGTTTGTTAGTTAAAACATCAAGTACAGATACTTTTACCCGGCCTCATTAAACGTTTGTAACATATAAATAAACTTTCACTCTATAAATGTTGTGTGTATAAGTTAACATTACTACATAACTTTCAATCCAAGTACATTATTATATATTCAAAAATATCAGTTCATGATGTGCAATGAAGCAGATTTCAAAGTTGGTAACATTTTTTGCAATTTCCTTTTATGCCCCGCCCACGAATGTGGAAGGGGCATATAGTGTTACCCTTGTCCGTCCGTACGTCCGGTTAATTTTTGTGTTTAAGTTCATTTCTCAGAAACTATGAGAGCTAGAACAATGATAATAAACCAGTAGGTAGATCTTTGAAAGTACTACATAGTTCACTAGGTAGTTTGTCTCTTTGACCTGCATTTCATGCTTGAGTAACTCCGGTTAAATTTTTCCGTTTTATAAGTCCATTTCTTAACAACTACACAGTGTAAGACCATAATGTTTCATCAAATGTATTGCCTTGATGAGTACTACACAAATCATTGACAATTAGGTTGCTTTGCCCTATATTTTATGCTTCAGTGACTTTGGTTAAGTTTTGCATTTAAAACTACACGTTGTAAGACAATGATATTTCATCATATTAATTGCGTTGATGAGTACTACCCATATCATTGAAATTAGTTGGTTTTGTCGTACATTTCGTGCTTGAGTAACTTTGGTAAAGTTTGCGTTCAAGTACATTTCTCAACAACTACACAGTGTAAGATAATAATGTTTCATCAAATTATTTGCCTTGATGAGTACTACCTAAATCATTGGCAATTAGGTCGCTTTGACCTTCATTTTAAGCTTAAGTGACTTTGGTAAAGTTTTTGCGTTAAAGTCCATTTCTGAACAACTACACAGTGTAAGACAATAATATTTCATCAAATTAATTGCCTTGATGAGTACTACCCAAATCATTGACAATTAGGTGGCTTTGCCCTATATTTTATGCGCCAGTGACTTTGGTTAAGTTTTGCATTTAAGTCCATTTCTCAACAACTACACTTTGTGAGACAATGATATTTCATCAAATTAGTTGCTTTGATAAGTACTACCCAAATTATTGACATTTAGCTGGCTTTAACCTACATTTTATGCTTCAGTGACTTTGGTCACGTTTTGCATTTAAAGTGTCTCAGTGGTATTATTCCGGCATTTTTGTCTAATACTTATTCATTTAGGTTTCATTCATTAAAACAAATTTACAAAATAGTGATTTGAAATCATTATTCCTTATCACTTTCACCACATTTGAATTACAAAAAGGTGAACTGAAACACACAATCTTTAAATCTGTAGCTGGATTTACGGAACAGTGAAATAATGCAAGGGAGATAATTTGATAAAAGAATTTAACAAAGATATCACAAGAGAAATTAACTTTTCGCAACTTAACTCTCTTATTTCAACGTTTATCCCTTATTTTCATTTTTTATATGTAAACTATGTAATGATTTCAAAACACATGTTAAGTATAAACAAAATTTATAAGATATTTCAAGCTTTCCTCTCGTAAAATCATTTTCCTTCAAGTGCCTGTGTCATGATACTACATGTATAGTATTTGAAATTCCCTTTGATATTTCAAGCTGAAGCCAAGTCTACAAATGTACAAGGTGTACAGAAAAAAAATCCATATCAATCGATACCTGGCAATATCTATTGATAGTAATATTCAGTGAAAGGCTAGTACCGTTTTCTGTACTCCATGCATGTAAAAATAACTTATTTCTTGTTGTTTTTCCCATTTTGGCCAGTCAGTTTGCATGTATTCTTTTGTTTATATGTTTATTCTAGTGATAGACGTCATTGTGACTTGAGAGCACATTTTTATGCTCTCTCAAAAGACAGACGTATTATGGTATACCCTCTGTTTGTCTGTTTGTTAACTTTTTGGTTTCCTGAGTATTTGACATACTGTGTATTGGTGTATCTAGATGAGATACAGCTTTTGAACTGAATTTTAGTAAATACCAAGTTTCAAATCATTTCTCATTTCAAAGATAACTGCTTAAGCAGCACTCCAGCGTTCAGTGCTTTGATTTTGCTTAAATGAACGGTGACCCCCAAATTTTATTTTATATTTTCAACACTAATACAATTATTTTTCTACATAGAAAATTCACAAAATTTTATAATAGGAAAATAATACCATGCAGACACCTTAAGACTATTTGTCAACTATTATGTATTGTAGCATTATTATATTTGACTGCAACATTCATCTAAAAGAGATATCACCAGCAATCGGATGTCCATTGCCGACATTTTATGCTTGAATGATTTTGTTATTTTTTTGTTTTTGTTTAGGTCCATTTCTTCTCTACTACATATTACATTACAATGACATTTAATCCAATTAATCACCGTGGTTATAGTGCTGCATAATTTATATGTAATTTGAAAGCCTGAACTATATTTTATGCTTCATCGACTTCAGTTGAAATATTTTTGTTAAAATCCATTTCTGAACGAATATTTATCGAAAAATCATCTGTAATATTCATTAAACAGTCGTCTGTTTCAGCACTTTGTGACTCCATCACAATTCAGTGACAGGGAAATAATTTTATGCCAAATGACTTGGGTTATCTGTTGCGATATATCTATTGGCGGGGCATCCGTTTCTTATAGACACAGTTGTATAATAAAAGTAACATACAGAATTGCAGATAAGAAAATAAAATCTGAGAATGATTCTTCTAAAAGTAAAATCAAATAAAAAAATAAAAATAAAAAAAAGAGAAAAATAAAATGAAAGTTAGTTTGATAGTCTGATGATATTTCATTTTTCTTCTAAATATTCTAAAGTGTTGTTATAGTATCTACCAAAAAAAATCTGTTCATTAAATTGAAAAAGGGATTCATTATTAAATATAAATATGTTCAGGACAAAAAAAAATGTTCATTTCCATGAAATTCAGGATGCAAATCTAAATAAACATCTTATTGAAATTTTCAAGTTTGCCATTTCTTACTCCTGTGTATTTCTAAAGTATACTAATTTCTGATGACATTCCTGAAAGCTGCAATTAGGGATATTCCATTCAAATGGGTCATGGGTCATTCTTAGCATGTTCCTATTACTTTTATGTAAAATTATCTAAAAACAGTTTGTTGGTTGTGGGGGTACTTTGAAAGTCCCTTCCTACCAACCCACATCCATTTTAATGGAATAGCCCTTACAGCCTTTTCTGAAAATATCTTGTGTTATACACATACTGTTTTAGACGAAGGTAAAATAAATTGTTAACTTCACTTTTTAAAATTTATGTTATATCTCCAAATAAGACATTTTTAATATAAAACGGAATACTTATACCATTTGAAAAAATCCAATTCACAATTTCATAGAAAAATTCTGGACATGATCACGATTGCACAGTAAATGTTGAATATTCTCTGAAATAGGACATGGCGGACTTTCTGTAATTTTAAATTTTATAAAGGAAACTATGTGTAGCTTTAATACAATGGTTAATTCTAAATTGTGACCACTTTTAATTTGTTTTATTCATGACCGAAAAACGGAGTTTGAAAATATCTCTCCATTCTGTATTTTCTAAATATAAGATTTCATTCCCCTTTTTCTTGCCATTTGGAATTACTTAGGTATGAATACCTGATAATATTTTTGTATTTTTATTTCTTAAGTATGTATTCTCCTGAGGTTTCAGTCTCGTTGAAATCTCGTTTATGAATAATTCTTAAAACTTGCCTTATGAGTGAAAATGTTTTATTGATTTACATCATATAATGATATTATTATTAAATGGTGTCAAAAGATATGTACTTACAACCAGTAGTTTTCGAGAAATGAAAAATTATAATTTTTGACCAAAATTGACCATTGATCTCAGTCAGAATTTAGCGTATTTGGGGTAGGGATAATGAAAATCATTTTTTTCAAGAAAAGTATGCATCTTATTCATATGATTTCTTTTCTAAAGTCTTAAAGATATAATTGTCCAAATATTTCATATAAAGAACTTTTCTTTTCACCCTATGTACAATGGAGGTTCCATATAAAAGAATATATCACTTCATTGATTCTTTTAATTTATTTCTTAACTTGGATTTGGCAATGATATAAAATGAGAATTAAATATTGGAAGAATCAGAGTTTTAACCACTATTATTTTTCCAATGACTATAAAACTTCACTTGGACCACGCCTTAATAAGGTTTTTTTCTGCATGAAACAAATTATCAATATATTTACAACAACAATATTTTCAAGATCAACATCAAAATTAACCCCTAACATAAACGAAGTGTCATCAGCCTATTGTGACAGCTTATGCTCAGTTCGTGAAACCTTAATACCTTGATGTTTTTCTTTTTTTTTTGTTTCCTCTGATTCTAAAGCTAAAATCTCTGTGCATAAAATTAAAACATACGGAGAAAACGGGTCCTCTTGTCTACGTCAACGACCAATACTGAAAAATTCTGATAAATTTCCCCTTTGTATAACAGCAATACTTATATTTTTATAAAGAGACAGTAATCCAGTTTATAACAGAGTCTCCAAAATAAAAGACCTTGCTGGATTTTCCGGTGTTAACAGGTTTAAAAAAAGACGATTTTCATCACCCTTATCCTTCTATTTATTTCCTACGAGGAGGAATGACCCGGTTTCGGAAAGCTATGTTTTATATATAGCCTAGGTTGCCGAGCGGTCTAGGGCGCTGGACATAGTGCAGGCGGTGTTGCCATAGATGACAACAAAGCAGGGGTTCAAATCCAGTCTAAGACCTTGCTGGATTTTCCGATGTTAACAGGTTTAAAAAAGATGATTTTCATCACTGTTGGCATTCGGAATCATATATTCTACCTTTGCAGCTCACCTTACCAACACATTATCATTCATGTTGACACCATAACTTTGGATCTAGTGGATATAACATTTTCACATTTTAGTTTGAGGTTTCTTGGCACAAGCTTTAGCCCGGATTTTATTTTTTTTTTCATTGTCCCTGGCCCCGCCCGTTTCAGAAAAAGGGACCAAAAGGGGTAAAATTGGGTATTTTTGTGTCTGTGGACAGCATAACTCTGTTTCTAGTGAACGTATCATTATCAAATTTAGTATGATGTTACTTGGCACATACTAAACCCATGTTTTTAATTTCATGTTCCTGGCCATACCCATTTAAAAAAAAAGGGTCAAAAAGGGTAAAATTGTGTGTATTTTATTGTAGAATCTTTATTTATCGGATTTCGATGGTGTTTCTTTCAGTGTGCTCCTTAGGAAATTTCCAGTCTGGTGTATATGTCAACGGATTTCACGTTCATGAGATTAGGGGCGATTTTCAAAAATTGTATTTTTATACGACCGCGATACGAGTCGTCGGCATCGGCGTCGGTGTCTTTTGACAAAATAATTTTGGTTCTAGTAGACGGATTGTAATCAAATTTTAGAGTGATGTTACTTGGCTCATTTTTAAGCTCGGGTTATAATTTCGTGTTTGTAGCCCCGCCCGTTTTAGAAAAAGGGTCAAAAAGGCGTAAAATTAGGTATTTTCGTGTCTATAGACGGTATAACTTTAGTTCTAGGGAACGGATTATTTTTAATTTTAGTTTGAGGTTTCTTGTCTCAAGATTAAGCCCGGGTTTAAGTGTCGGGTTCGTGGCCCCGCCCGTTTCAGAAAGGGGTCAAAAGAGGTAAAATTGTAGTGTCTTTTGACAGCATAGCTTTGGTTCTAGTGAACTGATCACTTTTCAAATTTAAGTACGATGTTTCTTGTCACATTCTTAAGAACCTTTTTTTATTATTCATGACCCAACCCGCTTCAGAAAAAGGGACCAAAAAGAGGTTAAATAAGGTATATTCGTGTCTGTGTACAGCATAACATTGGCTCATTTTTAGATTTTAGTATGAGGTTTCTTGCCTCAAGCTTAATTTCGATATTTAATTTCAGGTTCCTGGCCCTGCCCGTTTCAGAAAAAGTGGCCAAAATGGGGTTAAATTTGGTGTTTTCACAAATTTGAGTGTAGAACCCTTATTCTTTATCTCATTTTGATGCGGTTTCTTTCTTTGTACTCCTAAGGAAATTTCGAATTAGGTGTATGCCAAAAGATTTCACATGGCATGTATCGTTCATTAGGTAAATTGGGCCCAAAAGGGCAATTTCAAAAATTTTAATTTTTTAATTTAATTTTTATTTTGATTTTGATGCAGTTTTTGCAATGGATTAATAATGAAATATTGACATTGTGCTGCACCACAGAGTTTTGATAGCTTGTTTCCTTTCCGAGCTATGAGGGGCCAAATGGGGTCAAAATGGCAGATATGTGGATCACCTAAAACTTTTGATTTTTCATCCGATTTCAATGCGATTTTTTTTTTATTCCTCTCATCGTAGGCTTTCGTTAGTATTCAAGGCATTTGGCATAGCTCTTACCATTTCCAAGCTAAAATGGTTAAAGGGGCAAGAATTGCAATTTTTAGAAATATTTGAATCAGATTTTTTTTCTTTGAATTCCTCTCATTGTAAGCCTCTCTTGTTATTGCAATAGATTTTGTGTCACTCTTACGGTTCCAAGCTATAAGGGGTCAAAGTGGCCAGATTTCAATATTCAAAATTTGGGAAATCTTTATTTTCCTTTGTATATCTCTTTTTGTAAGCTTTTAGTTGGTAGTCAACAGATGCTTTTTAGCTCTTACATTTCCAGTAAGTGATTAAAAGGGATAATTATTATATTCACTATGTGCCCAGTTGATTTATATGTCAAGGTCCTTATTGTGACCAGCCAAGTATTGTGTCGACATTCATTTTAATTTACACTAGTTCACATTTTAATGGTCGACATGCTGCGCTTGGCGTAGCCCTTTATTATCCCCTCGCCCAACGAAGTTGGGGAGGGAATATAGCATTTTACCCGTTCGTCCGTTCGTCCGTCCGTTCAACTTAAGACCATATATCTTTTGAATAACAAGTCGTAGATGGACAATGTTTTGTCCATGGATGCATTTTGAAGAGTACTTGAGGTTGAAATATAGAATAGGTGGATTTGACCTATATTTCATGCATGAGTGACTCAAGTTAAAGTTTTTGTAAGAGTCCAGATCTGGGATACTACAACTTGTAGAGGAATAATATTTTGTATGTAGATGCGTCTTGTAAAGTTACGAAGCTCCAGTTAAACATTAGGTCACTTTGACCTACATTTTATGCATGAATGACTTAGGTTAAAGTTTTTGTAAGATTCCAGAATTGGGATACTACAACTTGTAGAGGAAAAATATTTTGTATGTAGAGGTGTCTTGTAAAGTTAGGAAGCTCCAGATGAAAATTGAGTCACTTTGACCTAAACGTCATGCATGAGTGACCTAGGTTTAAGTTTTTGTTACAGCTTGGATTTTAGATACTATAACTTTTAGAAGAATGATATTTTGTATGTAGATGCATCTTGTAAAGTAATAAAGCTCCAGATAAAAATTAGGCCAGTTTGACCTACATTTCGTGCATGAGTGACTTAGGATAAAGTTTGTGTTACAGTCTAGATTTTAGATACTACAACTTGCAGAAAATGAGAAAATGAATCTTTCATCAGTAGATGCATATGCTTTCGGTATGAGGCTCCTGATTGAAATAAGGTCACTACATTTCTTGCATGACTGGCTCAGATTTAAGTAATAAGCCAGATCTTGAATGTACAACTTCCTTGGGTGCTTATAATACTAGACAAACATTCAATAAATGGGCGAGCGGATTAGCTGTCGTTTCCGACTGCCCCTTCTCTTGTTTAATTTTTTGTCCGATTTTTTGTGATGGATTCCTTAATTATGTTAAATTAATATGGTGCTGCACAATCAGATATTTGATAACTTGTTTCCTTTCTGAACTTTGAGGCCCAATGGGGCCAAAATTTCATACCTGCAGATACCCTAAAATTATTATTTTTCATTGGATTTAGATGGAATTTTTATACGACCGCAAAATTTGAGGTCGTATAATGGTATGGTGCTGTCGTCGTTGTCGTTGTCGTCGTTGTCGGCGTTGTCGTCCGTAGACACTTTTGTTTTTGGTCAATAACTTAAGTTCTAAATGATCAATCCTTATGAAATTTTAACACAATGTTTCTTGGCACAAAAGAAAGACTTTGACATGTTTTGGTAGTTGTGACCCTGCCCGTTTTTAAAAAAGGGGCCAAAAAGGGCCAAATTTGGTGTTTTCATATATTTGGCTGTAGAATATTTATTTTTTATCAGATTTTGATGGGGTTTCTTTCATTGTGCTCCTGAGGAAATTTCAAATCTGCAGTATGTAAAACGGATTTCAAGCTGCATGTACTGTTCTTGAGGTAAATGGGGCACGAAAGGGGTGAATCTCAAAAATTTTATTTTTTTTATTTTTAGTCTGATTTTGATGCAGTTTTTGCAATGGATTCCTTATGAAAAATTAACATGGCGCTCAAACATCAGATTTTTGATAACTCCTTTCCTTTCTGAGCTACGAGGGGCCAAACGGGGCCAAAATTGCATATGTGAAGATAACCTAAAATTTTTAGTTTTCATTAGATTTTGATGGTATTTTTTTCTTTGGATTATTCTTGTTGTAAGCTTTCAGTAGTATGTCAACAAATTTATCATAGCTCTTTCGGTTTCTGAGCTATAAGGGGTCAAAGGGGACACAATTGCATTTTTTTCAAATTATGTAAAAATTATTTTTTATCAGATTTTAGTGGGGTTTGTTTCTTTGAATTCCTCTTGACACAAGCTTTTAGTAGTATGCCAGCAGAACTGGAATATTTCCAAGTTCTAAGGGGCCAAACGGGGTCAATATTGCAAATATGTAAATTACTTTAAATTTTATTTGTCATCGAATTTCATTTGAATTTTTTCATTGGATTCCTCCTTAAGTAGGCTTTCAGGTGTAAGCCAACAGATTTTACATAGCTCATATGGTTCCAGAGTTATTAGGGATCAAACAGTTGATTTTTATTTTCTATAGTTTGTGTCCACCTAATTTCTGTGTTAAACTCTTTATTGTGTCCATCTAATTACTTTGTCCACATTCACTTTAAATTACATTTGTTCAAATTTCAGTGGTCGACATGCTGCGGTCGTATCATGCTGCGCTCCGCGTAGCCCTTTATTTCCTCTTGTTGTAAGCTTTCAATCACATTTTAACGGATTTGGCATAGTTATTTACTCGTCCGAGCTAAAAGGGGTCAAAGGGGCCAAAATTTGCAATATTTTGAAATATGTTTAATCTTCATTTTTCATCAGATGTTGATTGTTTTTTTTCTTTGGGTTTCTCTTGATGTAAGCTTAAAGTTGGTAGTTAACAAATAGATTTTTCGTAGCTCTTAACGTTTTTTATACATAATTGATAACAAGGGTTTATTTTTTTCCCTAGTTGGTGTCTAGCTAATAACTGTGTCAAACTCCTTTTTGTGTCCATCAAATTATTGTGTCAAGGTCTTTACTGTGTCCACATTCACTTTAAACTACACTTGTTGAAATTTCAGTTATCGACATGCTACGGTTGTATCATGCTGCTCTCGGCGTAGCCCCTTATTTTTTCTAAATTGTTGCAGGAAGTGATCTTTTATTTGGAATGTGATTCTACCTTTAAAAAATTCAGATTAGTAAATGATTGGTTCCGGTCCACTGATTTTTGATGATCTTATTGGCCTTTGAAATAGAAAATTTAGTAAAATATCAGTTTTCCGCTTTTTGTTTCTACACTTGAGTAGTACATGACTGTCATATGACATTTGACCTTTACCTCAATTTCATGGTCTAGTGAACATGATAAAGTTTACTGATTAGATCAGTTAGTGGCAGGGCAGTGATCTTTGGCATGTAGGTGGCCCTTGAGGAGTACATGGCTGTCTGCATACAACATTTGACCTTGACCTCATATTCATGGTCTAGGGACCATTGTAAAGTTTTTGTCTGATTAGATCGGTTTCTCAATAACAGTAAGTGGTAGGGCAATGATATTTGTTATGTAGGTTGCCTTTGAGAAATATATGACTGTCTGCCATTTGACATTTGACCTCGACTTCATAGTCTAGTGAACATAGTTATGTTTTACTAATTAGAACAGTTTCTCAATGGTATTTGGTATGTAGGTTGCTTTGGAGTAGTACATGAGTGTCTGTCATATTACATTTGACCCTGATCTAAATTTCAAGGTCTAGTTAGCATGTTAAGGTTTTCAGTGTAAGTCAGTTTCTTGGTAACTTTATTGAAGATCATTGATATATGATATGTGGGTTGGTTAAAGATAGAACATGACATTCTGCTATTATGGCTTTTGTCAGTACATCCAATTTCTTAGTGTAGTGAGCATGTCTTCTTTGATTAGATCAGTTTGATTTTTTTACATCAATGTAGCGACTAAGGAGGGATGGGCGAGACATCTATCAGTGTCCACACTTATATTCCCTGAAGTGATCATAATGTACAAAAGATAAATCTTTTGTGTTGGTAAAATTCCATTTATATATTCTCCTTAGTGACCATTATTTACAATGCTTAAATCATTTACTTTGATACCTGTTTTCATGTATTCCACTTAATGACAATAATGTATAATGAAAAATATCATTATTTTGAAACCCTTCATTTATGCATTTTAGAGGCAGCTGTATCATTTAACATGTATATAGTCCAAAAGCATACTAGATATTGGCTGTTTTGTAAATAAAGTATAATTTTACAATCATGTCAGCATGAATTGTCCAATATATTCTGCCATCGATATATCATCAGATATTATTTACAGTATGAAATACTGATTATTTAAAAAAAAAAAGGCTACGTCCACAAGGCTAACCCAATGGACCCTATGACTACTGATTATTTAAAAAAAGCTATAGCGTCCACAAGGCTAACCCAAATGGACAAAAATCAAAGTACAAATGAGTACCGAAGCAAAAAGAGAGAACTCAAAAATAAAAAAAGGCTATTCAGGTGTAACACAAACAGAGGCATTTTGCCAAAGACAAAACATATAGATAACATTCAGATGTAACACAAAGGGAGGCATTTTGCCAAAGACAAAACATATAAATAACATTCAGATGTAACAAAAAGGGAGGCATTTTGCCAAAGACAAAACCTATAAATAACATTCAGATGAAACACAAAGGGAGGCATTTTGCCAAAGATAAAACATATAGATAACATTCAGATGTAACACATAAGAAGGCATTTTGCCAAAGACAAAACATAAAGATAACATTCAGATGTAACACAAAGGGAGGCATTTTGCCAAAGACAAAACATATAGATAACATTCAGATGTAACACATAAGAAGGCATTTTGCCAAAGACAAAACATATAGATAACATTCAGATGTAACACAAAGGGAGGCATTTTGCCAAAGATAAAACATATAGATAACATTCAGATGTAACACAAAGGGAGGCATTTTGCCAAAGATAAAACACATAGATAACATTCAGATGTAACACAAAGGGAGACATTTTGCCAAAGACAAAACCTATAAATCACATTCAGATGTAACACAAAGGGAGGCATTTTGCTTAAGATAAAACATATAAATAACGTTCAGATGTAACACAAAGGGAGGCATTTTGCCAAAGACAAAACA
>MJUU01016196.1:0-12675 GCA_002080025.1 Modiolus philippinarum | reverse complement strand
ACAAAACATATAGATAACATTCAGATGTAACACAAAGGGAGGCATTTTGCCAAAGACAAAACATATAGATAACATTCAGATGTAACACAAAGGGAGGCATTTTGCCAAAGACAAAATATATAGATAACATTCAGATGTAACACAAAGGGGGGCATTTTGCCAAAAATAAAACATATAGATAACATTCAGATGTAACACAAAGGGAGGCATTTTGCCAAAGATAAATTCAGATGTAACACAAAGGGAGGCATTTTGCCAAAGATAAAACATATAGATAACATTCAGATGTAACAGAAAGGGAGGCATTTTACCAAAGACAAAACATAACAATGAACAAGAAAGCTTTAGAAGTATGAATCCCAAATAATAGGGGTTATCACCAGGTGCTTCAAAATATTGAAATTGCAGTGCATTTTATGTCTGAACCCTTAGAACTGAAAGATGATATACACAAGGCATTGCCTAACAATAAGCATGCATATCTAAAAAATAAATAAATTGTAAAAAGCCTTCTACAACTATACTTTTATGCAAGCGTGTCATTGATAACATTGTTTGGGCGCAAAACATAACAGGAAATGGTCGAAAATCAAATCACAATTACATGTCGCGATCAACCTCGATACTACACAAGGAAAACATCAATTTAAAGACCAAAGACAGACGTAAGCAACGATAGGAAATCGGATAGCCGGACTTGGTACCGGCTCTAGCAAAAGCTAGCGGAAGGATTTAACCGATTTATGGGTACCCAAACATACCCTTTATCTATCCTGTTTCCCTATAGTATGCTGAACATATAAATAAAATCCAATTTAGGAGGATACTTACACCATAACCACTAACTTAGAAAAGAAAATGAAACAGAAACCGAACAGAATTTTCAAGAGAACAATGAGCCAAGTCAACTGGTAAAACAGTGTCGCACAACGGACGAAAAGTCAAACTATAAACTACATTAATAGTTTGTTTAAGAATCGTCATGTATTTCACTAGAGATCGGCAGTATCAGTGAGAGGCCAGTTTACTTGTAAAATCTTCAGGCCATTAGATTCCAAAGCCAATTTGACGGATTCTTGCTGAATATTCTCTCAAAATCCCCTATCGAGTAAAGAATGTAAGTTACATCCCAATTTTAAGCTCACCTGACCCAAAGGGTCAGTGTGAGCTATTGCCATAACTTGGCATCCGTCGTCCGTCCGTCTTCATCGACCAAACTTTACAGGAACTTATATTAACATTGGACCCTATTGGGAAAACGTCATTTTCATCAACTCCTATGAAACCACTGAAGCAAATTCAACCAAACTTTGCAGGAAAGATGTATGGAAGGTCTTTTATAAAGATTAATCATTTCGTTCCGATTGAAAAAAAAAAAAACAAGGTGGCCAGCGCGGAACTTTATTAAACATTGGACCCTATTGGAAAAATCACATTTTCATCAAATACTCTGAAAACACTGAAGCAAATTCAACCAAACTTTACAGGAACGACATATTGAAGGTCCTTTACAAAGATTGCTCATTTCATTTTGATCTAACAAAAAACATAGCGCCAGCTTTGAACTTATATTAAACATTGGACCCTATGTGAAAAACATCATTTTCATCAACTCTTCTTAAACAACTGAAGCTAAATCAACTTAACTATACAGGAATGATGTATGGAAGGTCCTTAACAAAGGTTGCTCATTTCATTCCGATCTGACAAACAGCACAGCCGCCAGGTTGGACTTATATCTGTACCCTATTGGAAAAAACATTATTTTATCAAAAAAGCAAATTCGACCAAACTTTACAGGAATGATGTATGGAAGATCCTTCACAAAGATTGCCTATTTTATTGCAATCTCATAAAAACATGACAGCCAAGCAGAACATCGAAAACCCTGTTGTTCAGCATTTTGTCAGGTGAGCGATACGGGCTCAGTCTCTGAGCCTCTAGTTCTGGATTTTGTATCAGGTTTTGGCATGTTTTAACAACTCATTGACCCTATGCCTAATGAATTTCTCATGGATAGCTGCAGAATTATGATCGATCTAGAAGTAGTTCTTATGTGAAATAAAAGCATCGATTTAATTACTTTTTCAGCAGGCGAATTCAGTTTTAAGAAAATTGTATCTTTCAATAACACAATATTTTATTTTTAAACTGTGCGGTCGTAATTTAGTGTGACGCTGGTTTCAGCATACGCATGCGTTTTGATGTCGGCGGAAAGTGTACTTTAGTTCAGTATTATTTTTCTTGACTCAGACGTAAGCTTTTTCTTGACAAAGGAGTAGGTTGGAGTTTTTTGTTTCGCCTAGGACAAAACATAATATTTGGCCGATGGGAAGTTTACGTCGAACCCTATCTGTGGCATTGACCTATATTACAGGATCCAATGCGCAGGTTAAGTTTTTATTTCGTTTTTTTGTTGCTTCAGTGTGTTTCTCAATAACTACATAGCTTTTATAGCTTTTGACCATGACCTCAATATTCATGGTCTGGTACCGATGTTAAGTGTTCTGCTTAAGTCTGTTTCTCAATAACTACTAGTGATAAGTCAATGATACTTAGTATATAGCTTAATATTTGTTAGTACATGTCAGTTTCTCATGCCAAAGTTAGGTTTTTGCTTAAATCTGTTCCTCAATAACAACAGGTGATAAGTCAATATAATATTTGGTGTATAGCTTGGTCTTGGTTAGTACATGACAGTCTGCGATATAACTGAAGATACTGAAGATATGAGTTGACATGTTTAACACGACAGGAGTCTTATAACAAGTAGGAGATGCTTACCCTACCAGTGCACCTGATCTCACTAATGATTTTTTATTTGGTCCGTGTTGTTCATTTTTGTTTATGTGTGTATCTTCATTTTTTTCTGTGTAGTGCTCATGTTATATCTTTGTTTCTTTTTTTTCCGTTGTTGCCATTGTCCTTTGATTGTTCGTGTAAGACTGACGGTTCGGTTCTCACTTTTTAACATTGACCGCAATTTCACGGTTCAGTGCCCAGGTTAAGTTTTTGGATTAAATTATCAATGAAGGGGTATGGATTAAATGCAAATTAGGCAATGTCTCTACAAATACATGCTTAATGAACAAATGAAGGGATATGAAATTAATTTGCATGGGACAAACTCCCTATAAATACATGGCAAGATTAAGCAACTTGAACAAGGCTTTCATTGCTGTTCTTCATCTTGACGTCAACCTTTATATAAGATAACTGTTTTATCAAAATTCTAACCCCTTAAAAATACTACGGCTTCATTCCGTGTATGGCACTCGGTGGATGTCCTTAGTACTGGATTTGGCTTCCTATTTCGGTATTTTTGGTAATGAGTACTTCTTTGTTTACAATTTTTCGATTATGGCTTTCCATATCATTTGATTTTAATGCTGCTGATGAGAGGTTACTCCTTCAAACACGTGTACAGCATAACTAAATTTACTGTTCGTTTTTGCAACTTTGGTATTTTTGTATTTTGAAACCATTGGACCGATGCCACTGCTGGTGGAGCAGAGGTCCCCGAGGGTATTCATCAGTCCAATAGCCAGACTTGTCTGGCACGAAAATTTACCTAGCGATTTATATAAGATAACTGTTTTATCAAAATTTAACCCCTTTAAAATACTACGGCTTCATTCCGTGTATGGCACTCGGTGGATGTCCTTAGTACTGGATTTGGCTTACTATTTCGGTATTTTTGGTAATGAGTACTTCTTTGTTTACATTTTTTCGATTATGGCTTTCCATATCATTTCATTTTAATGCTGCAGATGAGAGGTTACTCCTTAAAACACGTCTACAGCATAACTAAATTTACTGTTCGTTTTTGCAACTTTGGTATTTTTGTATTTTGAAACCATTGGACCGATGCCACTTCTTGTGGAGCAGAGGTCCCCGAGGGTAGGGTATTCACCAGTCCAATAGCCAGACTTGTCTGGCACGAACATTTACCTAGCGATTTATATAAAATAACAGTTTTATCAAAATTCTAACCCCTTAAAAACTACGGATTCATTCCGTGTATGGCACTCGGTGGATGTCCTTAGTACTGGATTTGGCTTCCTATTTCAGTATTTTTTTGTAATAAGTACTTCTTTGTTTACAATTTTGCGATAATGGATTTCCATATCATTTGATTTTAATGCTCCTGATGAGACGTTACTCCTTGAAACACGTGTACAGCATAACTAAATTTACTGTTCGTTTTTGCAACTTTGGTATTTTTGTTTTTTGAAACCATTGGACCGATGCCACTGCTGGTGGACCAGAGGTTCCCGAGAGTATTCACCAGTCCAATAGCAAGACTTGGGTGGCACGAAAATTTACCTAGCGATTTATATAAAATAACAGTTTTATCAAAATCTAACCCCTTAAAAATACTACGGCTTCATTCCGTGTATGGGACTCGGTGGATGTCCTTAGTACTGGATTTGGCTTCTTATTTCGGTATCTTTGGTAATGAGTACTTCTTTGTTGACAATTTTTCGATTATGGCTTTCCATATCATTTGATTTTAATGCTGCTGATGAGACGTTACGCCTTGAAACACGTGTACAGCAAACTAAATTTACTGTTCGGTTTTGCAACTTTGGTATTTTTGTATTTTGAAACATTTGGACCGATGACACTGCTGGTGGACCAGAGTTCCGCCAGGGTATTCACCAGTCAAATAGCCAGACTTGTCTGGTAGGAAATTTTACCCAGGGATTTATATAAAATAACAGTTTTATCAAAATTCTAACCTCTTAAAAATATCACGGCGTCATTCCGTGTATGCCACTCGGTGGATGTCCTTAGTACTGGCTTCGGCTTCCTATTTCGGTATTTTTGTATTTTGAAACCATTGGACCGATGCCACTGCTAGTGGACCAGAGTTCCGCGAGGGTATTCACCAGTCAAATAGCCAGACTTGTCTGGTAAGAAATTTTACCCAGGGATTCATATAAAATAACACTTTTATCAAAATTCTAACCTCTTAAAAATATCACGGCTTCATTCCGTGTATGGCACTCGATGGATGTCTTTAGTACTGGCTTTGGCTTCCTATTTCGGTATTGTTGGTAATGAGTACATATCCATATCCTTTCGTGAAATATTTAATACAGGAGTTTGTCTTTTATTGCAGTGTGGAGTTGGTAAAACAATTCCCCGTGGTAGAGATGTATGCTCTTTATTTTTCTTAGATATGGTGTACTTGTACATGAGATAATATTTCATCTGTACACTTTATTCAATTACTATTATCTAAATTTATGTAAATTCTTAAACCTAAGGATTAACTCCCTCCATCGTAATTTGTCCTTAGCTATATTTGATATAACTGATTATTCGGATTTCGTTTGGTTTCATGCATTTTAAACATTTTTCTGAAAATATGGATTTCCTTTGTTTGTGTTCTAGTGCTGCTGACGAGGAAGTAATTTCCGAAATGGTCATACAGCTCATTAAAATGATTGCAGTTGGAGTAAACACATGTGTTATGGTCTCATGTTCATTTACTCCATATCCTTCGTGAAATATGTACTTCTTTGTTTACAATTTTTCGATTATGGCTTTCCATATCATTTGATTTTAATGCTGCTGATGAGAGGTTACTCCTTCAAACACGTGTACAGCATAACTAAATTTACTGTTCGTTTTTGCAACTTTGGTATTTTTGTTTTTTGAAACCATTGGACCGATGCCACTGCTGTTGGACCAGAGGTTCCCGAGAGTATTCACCATTCCAATAGCCAGACTTGTCTGGCACGAATATTTACCTAGCGATTTATATAAAATAACAGTTTTATCAAAATTCTAACCCCTTAAAAATACTACGGCTTCATTCCGTGTATGGCACTCGGTGGATGTCCTTAGTACTAGATTTGGCTTCCTATTTCGGTATGTTTGGTAATGAGTACTTCTTTGTTTACAAATTTTCGATTATGGCTTTCCATACCATTTGATTTTAATGCTGCTGATGAGACGTTACTCATTGAAACACGTGTACAGCATAACTTAATTTACTGTTCGTTTTTGCAACTTTGGTATTTTGTTTTTTTTTTAAACCATTGGACCCATGCCACTGCTGGTGGAGCAGAGGTCCCCGAGGGTATTCACCAGTCCAATAGCCAGACTTGTCTGGCACGAAAATGTACCCAGCGATTTGTATAAAATAACAGTTTTATCAAAATCTAACCCCTTAAAAATACAACGGCTTCATTCCGTGTATGGCACTCTGTGGATGTCCTTAGTACTGGATTTGGCTGCCTATTTCGGTATTTTTGGTAATGAGTACTTCCTTGTTTACAATTTTTCGATTATGGCTTTCCATATCCTTTGATTTTAATGCTACCGATGAGAGGTTACTCATTGAATCATGTGTACAGCATAACTTAATTTATTGTTCGTTTTTTGCAACTTTGGTATTTTTGTATTTTGAAACCATTGGACCGATTCCACTGCTGGTGGACCAGAGGTCCCCGAGGGTATTCACCAGTCCAATAGCCAGACTTGTCTGGCACGAAAATTTATCTAGCGATTTATATAAAATAACAGTTTTATCAAAATTCTAACCCCTTAAAAATACTACGGCTTCATTCCGTGTATGGCACTCGGTGGATGTCCTTAGTACTGGATTTGGCTGCCTATTTAGGTAATTTTGGTAATGAGTACTTCTTTATTTACAATTTTTCGATTATGGCTTTCCGTATCATTTGATTTTAATGCTGTTGACGAGAGGTTACTCCTTCAAACACGTGTACAGCATAACTAAATTTACTGTTCGTTTTTGCAACTTTGGTATTTTTGTATTTCTTCAACATAGAGCAAAAACTCCTACCTTATTGTAAGTTCAAGATGGCCCCTAGCACTGATTTGAGTGGAATTCATTTGATTAATGTTGAACAGCGCTACATTCATATATTCTTTTTGTCATGGATGCGCAGTCGTCAAAAATCTTAACATATCGCGCAATGTACTCTTACAAACACTGTCATTCGTAGCCCGAAAAAGAGACCAGTAGACAATACAACATATTAACGATCACAGGGCACTCATCGAGTTGATTGAAAGAAAGCTTTTCAAGTTAAATCGGGAGATGTGGGCAATATGTTGCTATTTTACGTTTCTTCTTATTATTATTATTAAGTCTCCCAAACTTCGTTTGGGAAGACTTATTGTTTTGCTGTGTTTCTTATTTTTATCATTATTACAGTGGAAAGACCTTATTATATTTCTTCTGATTATTATTATTAAGGTCTTTCCCACTACAGTGGAAACTTATTGTATTTCGTTTGATTCTTCTTCTTCTTCTTCTGCCATCAATGTTGTCAAAGTGCTTTGACCAATCATAACCAAACTTGGTACACTTAACAGCCATTAGCCTGGCTCGACTCAGGTCACCCTGCAAACCGATTCTATTTTTAGTAATAGAGTTATCTCCCCGAATATAAGTTATCTTGTTATCATGTTTGCTCATAAATCGTAACCGACATAAAAAAAAAAACTGAGGTAGGGAAAATATTGTACTCATCCTCAGGATGATTTGTCATGCAAAAAAACTTTTTGGGTCACGACCCCTGTTACGCGTTTTTGACCCCGAAATATGTCGATTTCTCAAATGTGTCGGATTTCGATGAAATTTTGTTTCCAGGTAGCTTTCATGGTCCTGATTATAAATATGGGGTCAAAAAAATTTTTTTCCTCCTCCATTTTTAAAATGGCTGGCGTTCGAAAATTTGTTATCGCGATATCACGGAAACGATAAAAAATTTCTGAAAACATTGTGTTGCAAAAATCCTCCTCTCATGAAGATATACATTTTTTGGTTGGTCAAAAAAAATTTCGCCCGCCATTTTCAAAAATGGCCGCCATTCGAAATTTTGTTATCGCGATATCTCGGAAACGATAAAAAATTAATGAAAACACTGTGTTGCAAAAATACTCCTCTCATGGAGATCTACATTTCAGGTTGGGCAAAAAAAAAAATTTTCGTCCGCCATTCGATTCTATTTTTAGTAATAGAGTTATCTCCCCGAATACAGTGTATCTTGTTATCATGTTTGCTTATAAATCGTAACCGACATAAAAAACTGAGGTAGGGAAAATATTGTACTCATCCTCAGGATGATTTGTCATGCAAAAAAAAATTTTTGGGTCACGACCCCGGTTACGCGTATTTGACCCCGAAATATGTCGATTTCTCAAATGTGTCGGATTTCGATGGAATTTTGTTTCCAGGTAGCTTTCATGGTCCTGATTATAATTATGGGGTCAATTTTTTTTTCCTCCGTCATTTTTAAAATGGCCGCCATTCGAAAATTTGTTATCGCGATATCTCGGAACGATAAAAAATTTCTGAAAACATTGTGTTGCAAAAATCCTCCTCTCATGAAGATCTACATTTTTGGTTGGTCAAAAAAAAAATTTCGTCCGCCATTTTCAAAATGGCCGCCATTCGAAATTTTGTTATCGCGATATCTCGGAAACGATAAGAAATTTATGAAAACATTGTGTTGCAAAAATACTCCTCTCATGGAGATCTACATTTTTGATTGGTCAAAAAAATATTCGTACGCCATTTTCAAAATGGCCGCCTTATGAAAACATTGTGTTGCAAAAATACTCCTCTCATTAAGATCTGCATTATTGATTGGTCAAAAAAAATTTTCGTCCGCCATTTTCAAAATGGCCGCCCCAGACGTAGTCGGGGTGGCATGTTGTTATTCTACGCTTCTTCTTCTTATTATTCTTCTTCTTCCACAAATTTTGTCCGATCGATTATTTTCAAGTGGCTGAACCAAATGATTTCAAACTTTGCACACAGTTGCATCACCATCTGAAGTTTGTCCAAAAGGTTTGAAAATTTTCAAAATGGCCGCCATTTCCAAGATGGCCGCGAAGATGCGTCAAAATTTCAACTTTGTCGGATTTCAACGAAAATTGATTTCTAGGTAGATTTGGGGGCTGCGAATAAGCTGGAATCATCGAATGGGGAGTCTGGGGTAACATCGGCTATTGCTTGCAATTGAAAATCTAGTTATTATTATTTTTCTTTTCTTTCTTTTTCCGCCAAAAGTTTGTCCCACCCGTTTCTCGGAGACCAGTGATCCAATCTTTATGAAACTTTATAGGATGATAGATACCGATGCCTAAATTGTCTTTATGGTCTTGGATTTTTCAAAATGTCGACCGTTGCCATGGAAACGGAAAAAAAGGCGGGAAAATCGAAGTGCTCAGAATTCGATGAAATTTTACAGGAAGGTTGCCGAACATGTGTAGAATTGGGTTCCGGTCTCTAAGACTTCAAAATGGCGACTGATACCATGAAAATTGTAAAAAAGGCGGGAAAATCAAAGTTCTCAGAATTGAATGAAATTTTACAGAAAGATTGCCTAACATCTGTAGAATTGAGTTTCGTCCTCCAAGACTTCAAAATGGTGACCGTTGCTATGGAAACGGTAAAAAAGACGGGAAAATCAAAGTGCTCAGAATGGGATGAAATTTTACAGGAAGGTTGCCTTACATGTTTAGAATTGAGTTCTGGTCTTCAAGACTTCGAATTGGTGACCGTTGCCATGGTAACGGTAAAAAGGGGGAAAATTCCAAGAGCTTAGAATTGAATGCAATTTGACAGGAATGTTGCTCAAAATCTGTGGATCTCATCTAAAGCCTTTGAACTCTGATATGGGAGTTCGCTTGGGAGACTTTTTGTGTTTTGCATCCAAACACAATTAATACTAGTTATTATTATTATTATTCCAATAACTTTTGCCCGAAGGATTATTTTTTAATGGCTGGATGTAATCAAATGAAACTTGGCATGTAGTTAGATTAGCATGAGGAGAAAAAAAAAATCAAAATTGCCGCCATTTTCAATAAGTCAAAATGTCAAAGTAGTCCGATTTCAACGAAAATTGATTTCTAGGTAGATTTTGATGCTGTGAATAAGGTGTAATCATCGAATTGGTTTGACATCAGCTATTGCTTGGAATTGCAAATCTTTTTTAGCTCAACTGACCCAAAGGGTCATGTGAGCTATTGCCACCACTTGGCGTCCGTCGTAAAATTTTTTCAAAAATCTTCTCCTCTTAAACCACTGAAATAATTTTAACCAAACTTGGCCTGAATCATTATCAGGGTATCCTGATTCAAAATTGTGTCCGATGAGTCCGAGGACCAAAAATATGCCTGCCGTTACTAACTAGAGGCGCCCAGGAGCCTTTATAGCTCACCTGTATATAGCAGTGGTACATCCTTGCAATAACATTGATTTTTAAATACATTTCCTATGAGGTCTAAATTTAATCAGTGGGACTGCTGGCGGTTATCTTGGATTTTGCAGGGACGTGTCAGACAGATGTTTTACTTAACACCATCCAAGGACTATTATGACAAAGTTTTGTTGCAATTGGCTAATTTGTTTCAGAGGAGTTGATTGTTGAATGCATTTTCCATAGGGTCTAATGTTTATCAATGGACCCCTTTGCCGGCCATCTTGGATTATGCACTGACATGTCAGATACAATTTTCAGCTAAAAATTGAGGTACTTTGTAAAAGTGCGATTTTGGTCCACCTAAGGCGCCTTATAGCTTGGAAACGGTAAGAGCTACGCAAAATCCGTTGACATACTACCGAAAGCTCATGTCAAGAGGAATCCAAAGAAAGAAATCCCATCAAAATCCGATGAAAAATAAAAAATTGAGGTACTTTGTAAAAGTGCGATTTTGGCCCCCTTAGGCCCCTTATAGCTCGATGACGGTATAAGCTACGCAAAATCCATCGACACAATACCG
Organism: Modiolus philippinarum; assembly: GCA_002080025.1. Lineage (NCBI taxonomy): Eukaryota > Metazoa > Mollusca > Bivalvia > Mytilida > Modiolidae > Modiolus > Modiolus philippinarum. The sequence goes on along the minus strand of MJUU01016196.1, from coordinate 1,899 downwards.
AAAGCTCATGTCAAGAGGAACCCAAGGAAAGAAACCCCATCAAAATCCGATGAAAAATAAAAAAATGAGGTACTTTGTAAATGTGTGATTTTGGCCCCCTTAGGCTCCTTATAACTCGGAAACGGTAAGAGCTACGCAAAATCCGTCGACACACCACCGAAAGCTCATGTCAAGACGAATCCAAAGATAGAAACCCCATCAAAATCCGATGAAAAATAAAAATTTGAGGTACTTTGTAAAAGTGCGATTTTGGCCCCGTTTGACCCCTTATAGCTTGGAAAGGGAAAGAGTTATCCAAAATCTGATAGTTGTGCGCCATGTTTATTTTTTCATAAGGAATCCAATGAAAAAAACTGCATCAAAGTCCGACTAGAAAAAGAAAAATTAAAATTTCCCATAGGGTCCAATGTTAATCAATGGGTCCCACTGGCGGCCATCTTGGATTTCGCACAGACATGTCGGACACAATTTTTCATTTACACCACCCAAGGACTATTGTGACAAAATTTGGTTGCAATTGGCCCAGTGGTTTCAGAGGAGTTGATCTTTAACGACGGACGACGGACGGACGGACGGACGGACGACGACAACGGACGCCAAGTGATGGCAATAGCTCACATGACCTTTTAGGTCAGGTGAGCTAAAAATAGCACATAGGGGTAAATTGCTGTCACCCCTCCAAATATTTTACAGTCGACATCACCATCTTGTGGACCGCTATGAGATATCTGTTTCCCAGATGACAACAGATCTTTCCCTTGAAGAGCTTAATTGTTGTTTCCTATACCGGATTTGACCCACTACCGAATTTGACTTGTTTAACACGGCAGGTGTCTTAAAGGAAGCAGGATATGCTAACTCTACCGGTGCACCTGATCTTACCCATGGTTTTTTATCCGTTGATCTTTTTTTTTATTTCTTTATTGTTCAACAAAAATATTGCACATAAAGCTGTTAACAGTAGTTAACCATGGGGGAAAATCTGCGGTTTTCAAAAAACGTTTTTTGAAAACCGCAGATTTTCCCCCATATCAACTACTACCTACGGGACTAACGAGAATAAACAAACATGTAAGATTTTTTATTCACTACAGTTGAGACGGGTAAAACGGGCTAGAGTCTTAGTTCACTCACATTTTTTTACGTTGCTTGCGGTTTAAGCATCTCATAAGTAAAACAAAAATCTTATAGGTTTTACTCTTTTTCCAACGCTCAAGACTCTTGTTTAACCTGTTTAAGAAACTGTTTATAAACTCTATCATTTTTATATAAGAAAGAAAAATAATAATCCAGTAATAAAAAATGTTTAGAGGAACGCAGTTTTGCGATAGATATGAGTATTGTAACTTTTTACTAGACACTCCCATAAGAACTCCACAAAATGGAGAAGCACAAGTCAAAACGGACTACAAATTTAGCATAAATGATAAGGCTTCGTTTTATGATTGGTATAATGGGTATTTTTTAATCAAGTTTAAAGTAGATAAACTAGCTGACGGAACACACCGGACAACGACACAGTATCTGTTATTTCAGATGTAACACTTTTTTTTAGTCAAATGAGAGTTTCCCAAAACGGAAAAACAGTTTACGACTGTAATAATTTATCTCTAGCAAATCGCGTCAAATCATTGTTTACGCTTTCAGACGGATATGTGAATAGTGTAGGCAAAAACAGCTTTATTTACCCTGATAACAAAGCGGTCACTGCTGATAATATAGGATTTGCTGCGATAACAGCTTTAACTAACACACGAGCAGAAGTAACGGCGGAAATACCATTAAATAGATTTTCTTTCTTTGCCTCGTTGGAACAAAATCTTTTACCCCCGGCACTGATGGGAATAACGATAGAAATAAACAACGACAATTATTTATTATACAAGGCTGATGGCGCTG
>MJUU01016195.1:210392-222735 GCA_002080025.1 Modiolus philippinarum | reverse complement strand
CTGGAATACCCAGGAACCTGCCTTAACAGCATTCCATGCTTTGATTCCTATTGGAAATGCCTTTTAGCTATGGCAGCCATGGTCCAGGTGAGCGATACAGGCTCTTGAGAGCCTCTTGTTTAAAGATCTTGCCGAAAAAACATTTTATATGGTTTTAAAAAGTGTCAACAATGCCATATGTGTAACGCTTTATATAGATATTGAAAATAAATATCAATAAAAAAAAATTTATACCCTGTAAAAGGGTCTATTAATTAAGATACCTTAATTAACAATTTCGTATGAGTGAATTAAAAATGACATATTTATGACCCTTATCAATTATCACTATTTCGATCTTGCTGACCAAATTTACCTGTTCAGGTGTGTGATGTAACAGCGAACACTCCTTCGAAAGGATATAATATAGTTAAATAGCAAAAAAAAGAAGAATATTTTGTAATTTTTGCATGAGATCAAATTTGAGACTAAAGCTTCTATCCTACTTTTTCAATTTCTACCGAAATTCATGTAATTTGCAACATATGGAACTCTTTGTAAAAGGATATGCTAAATTATTTTTTTTAATAAAAGTAACATTAAAAGTTCGACATTCAATTGCAGACTATTTTTTCAAATATTACTTATGAACACAAATTAATGTAATGATTAAATCTCGACGTTTACGAATTGCTTTGAAAAACACAAAACAAACAAAAAACAAGGATTAACAAAAACAAAATAATGAATCTTGTACTTTGAAACACGTTGAACATCGACTGTTAAAACTGTATTTTATTTTGTGTAAATTGAATTTTCGGTACACGGTCAACACGCTAGACACACATCACAACGGTCAGTCAATCAGAATGATCGTCTCAAACAGAACTTGGGCTATTACTCTAATTAAGTAGAAGATTCTACTTATTATAATAAGTAGAGTTATGCGCGCGGGAACAACAAAAAATAAGAAAAACTCAATTTAAGTTACTAAAACTTAGTTTTTCTCTACTTGAATTAAATTTTAGTAACTTAATGTGAATTAAACTCATTTTATGTTGTTTGGGTGCACTTAATGATAGCTGAATTGCCATTTTCTCTACTTAATTCGTTTTTCTCGCATTAACAGCAAATATCTCTATTTATTAAGTAGCGTTAATTCGAATTAAGTAACTTAAATTGAGTTTAAGTAGAGAAAAACTAGTTTTAAGTAACTTAAATTGAATTTTTCTATTTTTTGTGGTTCGCGCTTGCCATACATATGGTCTTGTGCACAGTAAAAGAATGAAGATTGAAGAACTGCAATAAAGACTTCTGTTTTGAGAATATTCTGTCATTTATTTTTTGCTTGCACATTTTTTCTTTGAAATTTCATAGCTGGATATTAAATAAACATTTGTTTTTACTGAAACAGTAAATTTGCCACTATGCATCTTAAGGTGAACATTTACCTTGCACTTTTCTATTCTCTCCCCCCCCTCCCCATACCATCACCACCCTACCAAGAATGATGCTGATGTTAAAATGTCAACAGTTCTAACCAAGACAATAACTCTTCACATGATATATAACAAATTACAGCTAAATCTAATATTGATTTCTTTAATTGATGTTATTCCAATCACTGGAATGTAAAAAATAGATTTCTTAAAATGAAAATTTATCTGCTCATCTGTCCAAGGTAAACAAATGACTCATGTCTTTCCCCACATAAAAGTGATCAAGGAATAAAAAGCAATATTCTACATAAGGTAAATGAATTTTATTTATTACAAGCATTTTCTTATATATTTTTTATGGACAGTGCATGAAAAATATCACATTATTGGAAACCTATAACAAAAAAACTTTTTAGCATAAGGATTACGTATTGAACATTTAACGAGCTTTCTGCTGCTTATGCAGGGATAGTATGCAACTGGTGATTCAGTAGAATTCTGAAGTCATACACGGTTCCGATGACTCATCCCAGCAATCCATATTCCGGCACAGGATAGACATCTTATTGGAAGAGAAATTTTGCAGTTATAACATTTCATCTTTTGGTACTGTTCTCTCTAAATTATTTTGCTTTCATTTTTTGCATAAGTTGATTTGAAGAAATTGAGTGTTCAGCTTTTTTTTATTTTTGAATTTTGGAAGATTAATTATTTTAAATGTAGTATGAATATATTTGACTACTGAGTGGATGTGAAATGAACATTTCCTGGAGTCACATGAAAGGTAATGTACATTTACAATAATATGCTTAAATTTTTGTGTTTATATGTTATTTGATAATTGTAAAATCTAACTTTTTAACGTCTACTTCCAAAAATTAATAGAATTTCCATAATAATTAAGTTTTCATGTTCCATCAGAAAAGTTGTTTCAAAACACTGTCATTGCAGCTAACAGGTTTTCTAGAGTTTCTTGAGAAGGTATCAAAACATCTGAATATGAGGTCAGCATATATGGCAAATTTTAATTGAAGAGCAATGCATGGGGGATCCAGAGGGGGTTCCGAGGTTGGAATCCCCTTTTTTCAAGAAATATTTCAAATTTTGTGCAAAATTTAGGCAAAACTGACAAGAATTTGATTTAAAAAAAATGGTCTGGAACCACCTTTTTAGCTCACCTGGCACCAGTATGAGCTATTGCCATCATTTGGCGTCCATTTGTCCGTCGTCCATCAAAAAATTTTCATTCAAAGATCTTCTCCTCTGAAACCACTTGGCCGATCAGAACCAAATTTGGTCACAGTCCTTTGGAGGTCCCCTTTAAAAAATTGTATCCAGCAGGTCTGTACCTTATCCAAGATGGCCGCCAGCAGGGAACATAGTTTTAACATTGGACCTTATGGGAAAACACATCAAAGATCTTCTCAGAAACTACCAGCGCAATTTTAACCAAACTTAGTCACAAGGGTATTTAGATGAATCCTTTCATAAAAAATATCAGACAGGTCTGTACCTCATCCAAGATGGCTGTCAGCGGGGAACATAGTTTTAATATAGGACCCTATGGGAAAAGCCATTCAAAGATTTTCTTTTCAGAAACTACCAGTCCACTTAGAATCATACTTATATATTAATTAGTCACAATGGTCCTTAGATGGTCTCTTCCAAAAAAGATATCCAACAGGTCCGTGCCTCTTCCAAGATGGCCGCCAATGGGGAACTTAGTTTTAACATTGGACTCTATGGAAAAAGCATTCAAAGTTCTTCCGTAAATGGTGGTTTACAGTGGGAGATGACCCATGTGAGATCGATGCACGCGACCTCATCTCACACCGGTAAATGACCAACCAGACGTGTTGATTTTTGTGATACAACAATCGTAACCATGACTAAACGGTNTAAGCTTCTAGACATTTCTATCTGTGTTTTACGGAAGAAATAGGAACTTGCATTCGGTCAGAATGAAAGATCGGGATATCTTTCACTCGTGTAAGAAATTCTACGTCTTTTCCTCTCGTTCCGCTACGCTCCACTCGAGAAAAGACAAAATTTCTTACACTTACCTTGTGAAAGATAGCCCGATCTTTAATCTGACCTTATGCAAGATCCTATTAATCTTCTTCTCAGAAACTACTAGTCCAATTAGAACCAAACATAGTCATGGTCCTTAGATAGTCCTTTCCAAAAAAAGTATCTGACAGGTCTGTACCTCATCCAAGATGGCCGCCAGGGGGGAACATATACTAGTAGTATTAACATTGGACCTTATGTGAAAATACATTCAAAGCAGGGAAAGAAATTAGCGGTTGCCCAGTTGCCCGTGGCCCCTAGATTACCGACTGGGCGAATGTTTTTCCTAGTCTTGCTCGCCCAGTTGGCGACTAGACAATTTTGAAACAGTTGGGTAAATGTGTGATAACGGTTATTTCTAAGGAATACAGTGCAGGATTCTCTCGCTCTAAACGTAATTACCATTGGTTAACATCATGGTGACTCCCAACCTGTTTGGTGCATAGTTCCTAACTACTCGGTCATCTTCCTACACCTACAGTACCTTGGTAATGGACGAGAAGTTACAAATGTATTTTCATGATATGTCTGAAAAACAAAGTACTAGAAGTGTTATAAATTGACGACATTTTGATATTCTGTCAAAAAATTTAACATATATTGCATAAAAATGTGTGAAAAAATATTGTGTTAACACAATATTAGTAGGTCCTTGATACCACCAACAATGTATTGATTTCCCGATTGATTTTTACTTTTATTCAAAATAGCGGAAACAATGCAGACGCCATTCTGTTAAACTTCCAAAATTATAACATTTATTTTGTTTTGGTTCGTCTGATATTGTTTCACTGCCAGCAGTCTGAGAATCTAACTTCTTTTTTTAAGGGTTAAAATACACTTTTAAATAGCTTAATCTTATACAAAGTTGGATGTTATTATAGTACTAGTAAATGCTTTGTATTTATTTTCATTCCCATGTATCACAAACCACTGGAGTATCTTCATTATACTTCCATTAACAATAGTTATACTCACACAGAAATCACAACAAACCAATTGAAAAGAATACACATCATATTGAAACATTAGCATTTTACGTTCAAATCTGGGCCCCTAGAATTTGTGCTGGGCCCCTAGAAATTTAAAGTTAGGGCCCAGCTGGTCCCTGGAGGAAAAAAGTTAATTTCTAACCCTGCAAAGATCTTCTCAGAAACTACCAGCCCAAACAAACAAACTTAGTCACAAAGGTCTTTAGGTGGTCCCTTCAATAAAGGATATCTGACAGGTCTGTGCCTCATCCAAGATGGCCGCCAACGAGAGTGATAGAGGCTCTTGAGAGCCTCTTGTTTAGGAGGCTAGATCCGCCAGAGCAACTTTTGCAAAATCCTTTTATAGCAAAAGGGGGGAGTGTGTACAACTTTAAAGGTCAATTAACTCTTTGAAAGTCCGTGCTTTATATTATATTTTCAAACATGTATTGTACATTGACATCTGAAATTCAGAGCAAGTATTCATGAAATGATGGATAAGAAATTTTCTCATTATTTTTAGAAGAGTAAATGTAGATTGCAAGCAATTATCTTTAAACAATTGTCATCTTTAATCACATTCAATGTTCAAATTGCAAATTGCAAAAAATCCAAATTGATCTCTTCAGTGGTGCAAAGTTTTGAATTTAATCATGTTGCGTTCAGATGTACATATAATGCGCATCGAATACATATCGAAAACACTTTCAATGCGCATTCGATATGTTTTACCTGTGGACGCAACGTTACTGATAAGTTTTGTGTAAGGAAATTACTGATACGCATCAGTTTTTTAATACGCATCAAATTTGAATCAATTCAAATTACCTGTGAACGTAGCATCATATTATTCAAATTAAAATCCATTAGAAGATTTTCATCCTTGATGTCCTAATTGATTGGCCCAATTTATTTTTGCAATTATTTTTGGCTGGGTTGCACGGAGTGCAAATCCGGGTTATAGTATGGTGAATGTTGGGCGGGCGAGCGGGGAAAATGGGATACCTATTTTGTGAAATCAACTCCTCCTACAGTTTTCAACCCACATCTTTGAAACTTCACAGAATGTTTCTATACATTTTTGTATATATTGAAGATGTGCACCTGACTTTATGGAAATATTTGGGAAATTTTTTCCAATTTTTCCAGACTTTGGAACTTAATTTTTTTAACAAAAAGTTTAACATAGGGTACCTATTTTGTGAAATCAACTCCTCCTACAGTTTTCAACCCACATCTTTGAAACTTCACAGGATGTTTCTATATATATATATTGAAGATGTGCACCTGACTTTATGGAAATATTTGGGAAATTTTTTCCAATTTTTTCAAGACTTTGAAACTTAGTCATTTTTTTAAGAAAAAGTTTAACATAGGGTACCTATTTTGTGAAATCAACTCCTCCTACAGTTTTCAATCCACATCTTTGAAACTTCACAGGATGTTTCTATATATATTGAAGATGTGCACCTGACATATTGAAATATTTTGGAAATTTTTTCCAATTTTTCCGGACTTTGGAACTTAGTCCTTTTTTTATCAAAATGTTTAACATAGGGTACCTATTTTGTGAAATCAACTCCTCCTGCAATTTTCATCAACTTCACAGAATGTTTCTATTTATATTGAAAATGTGTGCCTGACTTTATGGAATTATTTCCAATATTATTTCATATTTTTCCAGACTTTTTTACTCAGTCATCTTTTATCAATATTTTCAACATATTCTATACACAGGCCCATTAGGGAACCAATTAATCAACATTTTATAGCTAGAAGCACCAAAACGCAACCCGGCCATTTGAGTCTTTGACCCATTTTCATAAATTACTTGGCCTTTCAAGAGTAAATTGGGGTCTAGCCCCACCATGAAAAACAAATAGATTCCTTCTTATTAGCTCACCTCTCAAAGTGAAGGGGGCTTATGTGATACCCCTAGTGTCCATGTCCGCATCCGGTTATAAAGAATGGTTAAGGTCCTTTCCTGCTTACTGACATGCCCCACATCAACCATATTGGTATGCCTGAATCATTTTGGGATGGTGACTGGAATGCATGCTTCGGATGCTGTCTCTGACCTACATTTTACGCATGAGCGACTTGGTTAGGTAGAATGGTTAAAGTCTATTCACGCTTACTGACATGGACCACATCAACCATATTGGCATGTTAGATGCATGGTGAGATGACAACAACAATGCATGCTTCGGATGCTGTCTCAGACCTATATTTCACGCTTGAGCGACTTGGTTAGATAGAATCGTTTAAGTCCATTTCCGCTTACTGACATGGCCCACATCAACCATACTGGTATGCATGATGCATTTTAGGATGACAACAATGCATGCTTCAGATGCTGTCTGTGACCTACATTTTATGCATGAGCAACTTTGTCAGGTAGAATGGTTAAAGTCCATTCCCGCTTACTGACATGTCCCACATCAACCATATTGGTATAAGTGTATGAAGCACTTTGGGATGACAACAACAATGCATGGCTCTGATGCTGTCTCTGGCCTACACTTTACGCATGAGCGATTTGGTTAGGTAGAATGGTTAAAGTATATTCCTGCTTACTGACATTGCCCACATCAACCATCTTGGTATGTTATGTATGATGCATTTTGGGATGACAACAACAATGCATGCTTCAGATGCTGTCTGTGACCTACATTTTACACATGAGCTATTTGGTTAGGAAGAATGTTTTAAGTCTATTTCCGCTTACTGACATGGCCCACATCAACCATTTTGGTATGTATGATGCATTTTGGGATGACAACAACAATGCATGCTTCAGATGCTGTCTCTGACCTACACTTTACGCATGAGCGACTTGGTTAGGTTCATTCCCGCTTACTGACATGTCCCTTAGCAACCATATTGGTATGTAGGATGCACAACAATACATGCTTCGGATGCAGTTTATAAATTACAATTTATGCATGACTGAATCTATTAAAAAGATTCCTGTTTACTGACATGTGCAACATGTGACAATGCTGCGCAACAAGGTGAGCTTAGCAGGCTGTGGCTGCTTTCTTTGTTATATTAATCATTGTGACTGTCTATTGATAACAAAGATGTGTCTGACCTTTTGATGAATGTCATGTAAATTGATTATCTACAGGTTGCCAACCAGGGTACTCGGTGGCCCATGACCTTGAACTTTAACCTTAAGTTCACATTATTGCCTTGATGTTTGTATTGATGGTTGTATTTATCATGAAATCGTGAAAATACACAATGCAGATTCACATTAAAAATCTACAGAATGTTGAAAAAAAACTGGAAAAAAAAATGCAGCAGTGTCTTTAATCAGTTGTTGAAATGCGCAAATGCAGAAAATAAATTAACAGTAACTTTGGTATTTTGTTGTTTGCAACCTTTTTAAGAAGCTTTTGTCAATGCATAATTAATGAATTGATGTTTATGAAAAGAATGTTATTGATCATTGGTGGATAGGGGTTCCTTGGGTTGGAACCCCCTTTTTCTGGAAAATAAAAATTTTTGTGCAGAATTTAGGTCAAAATTGACAAAAATAGCAGAAAGTCGACCGGAACCTTTTTTTGAAGGCTGGATCCGCTGGTATTGATAAGAAACACAATATTTATTTGCCAGAAAGAACCAAAATACTTAAATAGGGATGATGTATGAGAAATTATATAGAGATAATTATAGAAAAGATAGATGATTAGAGGTTTTGAAATGAGTGAGAATTGTTTATCATTAGTTATTGTCTGGTGAATTAATTTTAAAATTTGTTTGTAATACCCTCAGCTTTGTTACTGTCCATCTATCCCATGAAAGTTTCTGACTAATAATTATCTTAAACCAATTATTTAAAACTAAACGAGGGGCAAGTTCAATTAAGAAATAATTCATGGCAGGTATATGGTTATTGGAAATTTAACCATGGGCTGGGTCTTTATATTCGAATTTAACCCTGAGCGTTAGCGAAGGGTTAAATTTACGAATATAAAGGCCCAGCCCATGGTTAAATGACAATAACCATATACCTGCCATGAATTATTTCGATTCTAATATGACAGAAAACGGAATTTTCCGTTCTGAAGCGACCTAAGAGAAGGCGGGTTTCCCGTTTCCATTGCTGTCTGTGTCTATGACGTCACAATACACAATCTGACGTTTTCAAACAGATGCAAGTTCAAAATCCAAATCGAGAGCAAAATAATACACTTTAACGTGTCTGAATGGCATAATTAAGTTATAAAATAGGCTTAACATTTATTTCCTTCACAAACTAAGGCAAACAAAATAAAAAACATGGTTGTTTTTCTTCCTTTTTACTCTTATTCCGACACCATTTGCGCATGTGCGAAGTATACGGTTATCGAGTATTATACTGGTTGACGATTAACTGGAGCCATGTTAGAATTTTGGATGAAGGGGTTGAACAAGTGATGGTGTAATGTCCCTTGAAACTTTGACATTTTGTTATTTTTGAGGTTTCCAACTCATAACATCATGGAGTGAATTTTCAGTTCCCTGCTGATAATTTCAAGAAAATAGCATATATGTAAGTGTCTTCAAACTCTTGTTATTTATTTATATAAGTTGTTTACCTCTAAAACTCATGCCAATAGAAAAAAGAAGGGAAATGGGGAATGTGTCAAAGAGACAACGACCCAAAGGGGAGTAATAACAGCTCAAAGCCACCATTAGATCTTCAATGAACGGTGAGAAAACCCCACACCCAATGGCAGGTCGGAGTCGGCCCCTGAATAAAGAGTAATCAAGTTCAGCGAAATAAACATCATCTTAGACTCCTATAGACATAAAGTAAACTAACTAGAAAAAAGACAAGACTCACAAAGGCTTAATAAATTTCCTGACTTAGGACAGGCGCAAACCTCCTGCGGCGGGGTTAAAAGAGTTTTATTGGACCCAAACCTTCCCCCTATAGCCAATGTTATAAATCAAAAAACAATCGTAACAACAGTAAAATTCAGTTGGCAACAGTTTGTTTTTGGGGTTTAGAGGTTCATCCAAGAGGCCTGCCAGTGTTGAACATAGTTTAGCATTAGGCCTTTTGGAAAACATATTCAAAGATCTCAAAATCTAATAGCTGTATGAAAATAAAACTTAGTCATACTGGTCCTTAAGCTTTGATTATGGTCCCGTCCAAAATAGGTATCTGTCACGTCTGTACCTTATCCAAGATTGCCACAAGCATAGAACATAGTTAAAAATTAGACCACATGGAAAACATATTCAAATATCTTCTGCTCAGAAACTGCTTGTCCAGTTAGAATCAAACTTAGTCAAAATGGTCTTTGATTGTCCCTTCAAAAAAAGGTATTGTAGTTAAAAATTAGGTCACATGGAATCCATATTCAAATATCTTCTGCTAAGAACTGCTTGTCCATTAGAATCAAACTTAGTCAAAATAGTCATTTGATGGTCCCTTCAAAAAAAGGTACTGGGCAGGTCTGTACCTCATTCAAGAGTCACTGTGCCTACTGAGAGAACATACATGATGTAGTTTATACTGGACCCTCAAAGATCTTCTGAAAAACTTCTACTCCAGTTAGAACCAAGCATAGTCACTATGGTCCTTAAAGGGTCTGTAGATCAAAGCTAACATACACATGACATTTAGTTTAACATTAATTACTAATTAGCCAATTTAAAAAATTTGGTGTCTGAAACCACTTTTCCAGTTGTAACTAAGGCAAAATAAAAAAATAAATTAGCTTCTCAGGCCCCTGCCTCATCTCTTCTTTGGGAGCTAATTTTACTTTTTTATTCAAGTTTCAAATAAAAAAAAATTAAAATAACCTGCNAAAAATCTTCTCCCTCCCTGCCTCATCATTTTTTCAGAAAAATGGCCTGAGAATCTAATCATTATTTTTGTATGGCCTAAATTTGATCTGACACATGTAAATGCCTTGGATAGTTCCCTTCAAAATTTGTGTCTGGCAGGTCTGCATCCAATCATAGGATGTATAGCTTAACATTGGACCCTATTGAAAATGCAATTCAAATCTCTTTGTCATCATGATCATCCATGGCCCAGATGAGCAAAACAGGCTCTTGAGAGTCTCTTGTATAATAATTATTTTAAGTTAAAGATACATCATTTAAATAGTTAAAGAACATTTAAATGCCATCAAAATCCAACATGCAGTATATTCTTCAAATTTTGTTGACTAAATGTAGTTACAGTGTTTGAAAGGGTAAACTATGAGCTGATGTTTGGAATATAGTACACTTTTTTTGTTTATCTGTATTTGGTTTTGTTGTATTTAATAATTTTATTTTCATTTTCAGAGAATTTTAAAGTGTAGTGCCTTGTGCAGTTTATATATAAGAAAATGTCGACAGGTGAGCATTTACATATAAGTTGTTGAACAATTGAATTGCATGATAAATTGAATCATATTTGGGAATATAACTCATTGTTAAAATCTTCATCAATAGCAAAAAATATTGTAAAAAATTATCCTTGGGTATACCATTTATACCATGTCATGTAATGAATTGTCCAAAATTTTTTTGCATTTTAAAATCTCGCCTGTTGGAACCAAACTTGCACGTGATAGGTTTTCATCTGCCAGTTCGTTCATTAGGATTCTACATTTACATGTAATTAATAACTTCCTCTTTCTTTGTTTGCTTCAGAAAATCATGTCTTTATAATTCATATCTTTATTAGGATATTAGCTGTTTCCATAGTGAAAGACATTTACAGAAATATCTGTACTTGACAAGAATGTCATGTTAATTTTGTTTTATTACAACATCCCCCATTATGAAAATATAGTCTCTTAAACATTGTTTCCAGTTTATTACATATATTACTCACATCAAGATAGTTAAATTTTCACTTTTTAAAGTTCGACGTTTACCCGAGATGTGAGAAATTATTGTAATAAACCGGAAAACAATGTTAGAGATTGTTTCCCTTATTTCTACTCAATTTATTTTAAGTAAAGCAATTTCTGTAGTCTCCAGTCTCATGGTTGCTATATGCATCATTGCGCAATTCATTGAAAGGGTGTTGGATATAATATTTTTGATAAAAATGTCATATTATCAATAAATTGACATATCTTAATCATAATCAAAGCTTCGATGGAGCTGAAACTCGAAAGCCCTGAAAATCTACATGTGGCAAAAACTTGTAGTCATCCAAAGAACTGCTGCATAGAAAATAACGAATTAATATGCTTTATTGGCCTTAGAGAACTGATTTGATCAAGGTTAATAAAAAATCACAGGCAATTCCATAATCACGTGAATATGATCGAAATGTGTGATTTTTGTATGGGGGTCCAGTTCAACTCATTTGCTAAATAGCCAATCGAGGTAAACAAATACATTCGCCGATTTGATAACTGATTCAAAAAACAAGAACAGAAGGTACAATTTAGGTCACACTTAAAAGAATGTTTGTTTCCCCTCCCCCGGGTGTAACCTCTGAAACTGACCAGGCAGGCAGGTGATTTTTTTTTTTTTTTTGAAATTCATATACAAATATATAGTTTGAAACACTTAAGAAAAAGCAGATCGTCGCACAGATTGTGAATTTCCAACACTGTAAATCAGGACTGCGTTGCACAAACGTCAATTAAAGTTAATTGACGTTTAAATTTTAAGTGTAAATTAATTTGGTTGAGTTTGTTAAGGATTTAATTTACACTTAAAATTTAAACGTCAATTAACGTTAATTGACGTTTGTGCAACCCAGTCCAGAAGTACAGTAAACAGCAAGCAAAGGATTGATTTGGCTTTATTTCATGTCAATCCTGGAATGACATGTGTTTGTGTTGATACTACGGGTTAATATCAATGATCTAGATGGGAATTTTTGTTTTTTTTTAAAACATATTTCTAGTTCTACATAGATCTCATAGCAAA
>MJUU01016195.1:200377-210382 GCA_002080025.1 Modiolus philippinarum | reverse complement strand
TTCCAGAAATTATAAAATCAATCAAGTCAAATTCTGAAATAGGAGGTGCACATCTACATTATGTCATGAACACGTGCTAAAGTTTCATGAAAATATATTCAGTGGTTCAGGAGGAGTAGCAGATAAGAGATGGGTACCCCCTTGTAATGTAATGGCTAAGTCCATGTTTTACTCTGGGAAACACCAAAAATCAATCAAATCAAATTCTGAAATAGGAGGTGCACATCTACATTATGTCATAAAGACTGTGTTAAAAGTTTCATGAAAATCTATTAAGTGGTTCAGGAGGAGTAGCGGATAAGAGATGAGTACCCTCAGGTGTAACGCATGGACAGACGGAAAGACGGACGGACACCCCCATCACTATATACCCCCACTTTTCAAGCGGAGGGTATAATAACAGGAAACAAATATGATCGCAGGCCACAACCTAGAAGAGAACTGCACACGAAAAGCACAAATGAAAGACAAAAACCAAATGCCAACAACACTAGGAACTTGTGACAGCTGGGATACCAGTTGTTGTAGATATAAAAGCAAGCAAAATATAGAACATATTAAGGGGTAGCTTAAACTAGAATATTGAAATACCAGGGAGGTGAAAATTTAAAGAAGAAAAAATTTGGAGTTACTCTTAGAAACCAAGAAAATCTGAAGTGAAAAAAATCAAAATAAAATTAATATTTCACTTTCTCCCACCCCTCCCATTTCAAAAGATCCTTTGTTCTATCCTCGTTAGAGGTATATACTTCATGCCCAATTTCCGCTGTCCCATGACACTATAAATTTTGCTGGGTATCAAGTAAGGAGGCCTTTCCAAAGAAAGGCATGTCACAAATATGTCTTAACGTCGTTGTTTTGTGTCTGGCGTCATTGTTTTCTGTGTACTCGTTTTGGCCAGCGTTTGGACTTCGATTTTTGTAAATTTCACTCCTTTGTTCCTTCGGTATTCTACTGCTGTTGTTCCATATAGGGGCAAATTACTACTTCAAATTTCTTTATGTCTTGGTATGAAGTTGTTGCCCTCTTTGAAACCGGTGGTAGAAAAATGTCAAATTTCCCTTGGAATGTGCAGTTTCGACACCCAATACTATTCCCAAGGTCAAATGTTTGGAAGAAATAAGAAGAAAAAATAAGTTGGTGTGAGAAAGGTGGATTTAAAGGGCTTGTCGGACTCCGTAATCTCGCCAAATATGTTACTGTGCCGAATGGTTTAACCTTAGATGACAAAAACAATGTACGAGTTGATCAACGAAGCACAGGCACTTGTTTCATGAAAAATGTCAGTCCATCCCTCGAAGAAGAGAGGGAGGGACTGACATTTTGTATAAAACAAGTGCCTGTGCAACGATGTCACCGTCATGACCGTGCCCGACTAGTTTGCAAACGGCATGACTTTATTCGTTTTGAGTCATACCAGGTCTCACTCTCACAGTAACTGTAAAGTCTTTTGACCACGATCGACTTTTGGTCTTGTATGTAATTTTATTGGTAAGTTACCAACAAACTGATCCTGATGCACGTTTTCCTTTTGCAGGTGTGAATCTTTCAAAATGGTTAATACCGATGACTTCCAAAAGTAGAAAAAATAACGTCCAGAATAGACATGGAACGGACACAATTTTTTTACGGAATTAAAAAAAAACATCGTGATTTTTTGACGAAAAAAATTTTGACCCGGGCCCTTTTTTCTGACCTGGTCGGGTGAAGGGAAACAAACATATTTTTATGTATGGCCTTATATATTAAGTTATTACGTATTACTATACGTGAAAATCATCAGAATGTGTGATTTCATATGCATGTCGATTCCATTGCTATAAATACACATGACACAGGTAAACAAATGTTATTTTCATCTTTGACAGTCCTACACGACAGTATTACTGGATTTATTCCAAGATACAGGGACTTAAATACTGTGAATATTTATTGACTGTATGTTAATATCAATTCTATATAGCAACACCGTCAATATTCGACTTATAAAAAAAGATTTTAAAGAAATTTACGCACTATATTTTGATCGGAAGCATGCAGCTCTTCAAATATGTTAATAGGCCTGAAGCCTCACGTGACTTTCTCGGATGGTTGTAACAACTCTATGCCTTCGGCTTACGTGTTAAAAATGCAAAAGCCATTTCGCTAGACAATGATGCAGGTGTTAATTTCATCAACATCCGGTTGCACTATTTCTAGAAACTGACATGAGACATTTACATGATTGACCAATCGCGTACTGAGATCAAATTTCCAAACATGTTGATTATTATTGCGATAACCAATCTCTCATTGGGTGTTTAAGGTGTCTGCAGGGTATTGATTTCCTACTATAGAATTTTTTGAAATTTTCTGTGTAGAAACATAATTGTATTATTGTTCAAAATATAAAATTAAAATTTGGGGGTCACCGTGCATTTAAGCGAGAAAACTGAAATTGAAAATTTCATGATTTTACATAGAAATGATAATGAAAATGATCAATTGAGAGGATAGCTTGAAAAATCTATTATAGATTTGGTTCTCCATCCTTTGCATGTGTTTTGAAATCATTATATAGTTTACTTATACTGTGTTTTGTAAATCCAGCAACAGATTTAAAGCTAGTGTGTTTTAGTTCACATTTTTGTAATGAAAATGTTTTAAAAGTGATTAGGAATAAAAATTTTAAATATTTTGGAACTTTCTTTTCAATTTAAATAACTATTTTGCTAAATTTCTTATTGAATGAAACCTAAATGAACAAGTATTAGACAAAAATGCGGAATAATACCACTGAGACACCTTAAATTTTCTAGAAATTAGAGAAAGGTTGTTTTAACAGCTAAATCAGTACTAATTTTGTTGAAATACAGTTTAGGAATCAAATATCTTATTCTGTCATTTTCATTTAGTTTTGATTGTGCATGTGAATTTATGGCTCTTTTTCAGTATTTTACAGTTTTAGTCAGTTTACATTTGAATCATGTTGACAAGAGCCATCTAATTTTGCTTGAATGCTGACCTACCATGTACAGTTGCTGAGATATGAAATTGGACCTAAAATTGAATGAAAGGCAATCAAGTGGAAAATATAGGTCAAAGAGACCTAATTTTCTTGGAGGCTGTGAGATAGCCAAAGATGAATCTGTATGCGAAGTTTGATTATCTTACCCTTCATAGTTAGGCCAAAAAAAAAAAATATGTCTGTTTCCTGCTACCTCTCTTTGAAAAATAGGGTTGGTTGGTCGGCATTTTATTTTATTTTACCAAATGTTTTTTTCGCGTTTTGTTGGGAAGATCCGGAAAAATGACGTATCCTTTCCGATCCGGTCCGTTAATTGTTTCAATTTCCGGAAAGGGCGCCATTTTTTTTATTTATGTTTTATTGTTTTTTGATCAGTTGGGTCTAATTTTAACGTAATTATGGCAATATTCAACAAAGTGTATAAGCGGCGTTACATTTTGAAGCTTGACTGTAATATTTTTCACCAAACTGCCAATAAAAATGTCCGTTTCTGCTCTTAACTTTTTCACGAACAGCATAAAATTTTTAGGGTCGGCAACAAAAAAACAGGGTCGGTCGGGAAGCAGGAAACAAGAATATATTTTTTTTTGGCCTTACCAAGATATATTATACCTAAATGTGGATGTGGACATAGACGCCGGGGGTATTCCAATAGTCTTCCTCAACTTCATTGAGGGAAAATTAAAAAAAATGTCACAAACATACGCTTTATTTGGCTTTGCCTCAATGAAGTTGAGGAAGACTGTTGGAATACCCGCTACGTCTATGTCCACATTCACATTTAGGTATAATACATCTTGGTAACTATGAAGGGTAGGATAATCAAACTTTTCATACAGATTCATCTTTGGCTATCTCACAGCCTCCAAGAAAAATAGGTCTCTTTGACCTATATTTTCCACTTGATTGCCTTTCATTCAATTTTAGGTCCAATTTCATATCTTAGCAACTGTACATGGTAGGTCAGCATTCAAGCAAAATTAGGTCAATTTGACCTATATTTTCTGCATGATCGACTTACATTCAAGTTTACCTTCCATTTCAGATCTCAATAACTGTACATGGTAGTATCATTTAATCTTGCATTTACATGCAACTTTGGTGGTAGGTCAGCAAAATTAAGTTTGACCCTTAATCTCCACATTTAAGTTTTCATCTGAGTTCAGCTCTCAGTAACCGTACAAGATGATCCTATCATCATCTTGCCTTGCATGTGCATGCATCTTTAGTGGTAGGTCAGCATCAAGGCAAAATTAGGTCATTTTGACCTATATTTTCCGCATGATCAACTTACATTCAAGTTAATGTACGAGTTCAGATCTCAGCAACTGTACATGGTTAGGATCATCTAACCTTGCATGTGCCAGGAATGTGATATTTCTGCAGATCATGTTGTTTCCAAATCCGTTTTCCTATATAATGATCTACTTCTGATTTCTGGTTATTTCTGTTTTTCTGCTGGACTTCTTGTAACCAAATCACATCATTGATGTGCATGCTTCTTTGATGGTAGGTCAGCATCCATACAAAATTAGGTCACTTTGACTTATATTTTCCGCGTGATCAACTTACATTCAAGTTATGTTCGAATTCAGATTATGGACAAATTCAGATCTCAGTCTCTGTACATGGTAAGCTCATTTAACCTTGTTCATGCATGCATCCCAGATGTTAGGTCAGCATCATGGCTAAATTGGTTGCTGTGTCCATGTGCAATAATGAGACGAACTTTATAATTGTTGATTACCTATGCTTTAGGATATATTCTATTTGCCCATGGTGTATCCTAAAGGGTATATTTTGTAAGAAAGGGTCTTTTTGTTTTTGGCCTCCAGACAACTAATGAGACGTTGTATGTTCATATTAATTATTACCTGTATGCCTAAAAAAACGAAACACACTACTTAAGTACATGTACATGATAATCCAAGTTTTCCATAATTATATTCAAATTATGACTGCTTGGTTGAGGTGTTAGTCACTAAAATTTCAAAGCTTTTTTTTATCTTTGCAAGGCCAAAAAGTTAAAGTGAATGAAAAATTTATTTAGGACATGTTAGATCCATACTTGTTACTCTACTGACTGATTAACCTCCTTCATAGTTTGACACTTATAATATATCAATATATACTATTACCAGTATGTAATAGGAAAGATTGACTTGTATAGACGTATTATGATATGCACATAAACACTTTTGTCAGCAATGGGATTAATCCTATGTCTGTAGAGGTTTGAAAATATTACACTACTTATTCTAAATGTTAAAGCTGGCGCCTGTTTCCAAGGATACCAGACTGACTCATTCATTGTTCACCAATGCTTCTGATCATCAAATTGTAAATCAATTTTACAAATGATTTTATGGAACAACTTAAGTCTAAATAATAAACCTTTGTTAAAAAAAAATAAATTTACATATTTTTATTTACTTGTTTAAAAGATACTAAAATGATTTTTTATATCTAAATGAATATGACTCATTGTTTTTCCAAGATGGAAAAGTCAATATCCAAAGATTTTTTCTCCTTTTGAACATCTACCATGATTATTTGATATTTTAAATGGATAAAAAAAAGTGAGGATGTTAATTTCAATACATTGTTGTTAATTTCGATACACCATGACAGGGTACTAATAAGATGAGTCATTAGTTCCTGATCAGGTTAATTGTCATTCAATAAAATCAATACACAACGAACACCTTTGCACTCCACGACTTATTTATCTTATGCATATATGGCATAGAAATATGCAGACAGATGTGGGAGTCGCAGTTTCCATGTCTCCAAGAATTTAATCAATTGTCGTTTAATTATAACCCATTTTATCGGCCTACAGACACAATTAGATAATCAAAAGAAATCTAGAAACATTGAAAATTGAGAATTTGTACATATTTACTTAAATGGAAATAATTGCCTATGGGATATGCATGCACAATTTCTCTGTCAAGAATGAATTATTTTATTTTCATGAAACTACTACAGTGTAAGGGTTGAAAGTTGTAACTATTCTATACAACTCGAGATAGTGAATCATGAGCAGTGAGCATAAAGTTTGGACTAGACCTTTGTGGTATATTTCCACCACCTAGTTTCTCACTGAAAAGATAAGCCAGTTCTGTCTTTCAGGGGGTACAAAAAATTCTTATCTTCAGCACTAGGCAGAAGACGAAAGATTAGCACACAACATATTTTGGTATCTTTTTGGAACTTCGCATGTCAAGTACAGTCTCTTGTGGTGAAGAAATTATGTTAAGCTTGCCTCAACGAAGTTGAGATGGACTATTAGAGTAACCCTGGCATCCATGTCTCTGTAACCTTGCACATAAATGCATCTCTGATTGTATGTCAGCACTCAGACAAAATTAGGTCACTTTGACCTCCATTTTCCACTTGAGTGACTTACATTCAAGTCATAGGCCCAAGTTCAGATCTTAGTCACTGTACCTGGTAGGATCATGTAACCTTGCACATGCATGTATCTCTGATGATAGGTCAGCATCCAGGCAAAATAAGGTAACTCTGAATCACATTTTCTGCTTTAGTGACTTACATCTAAATCTAAGTCCGAGTTGTTCATACCTCATTAACTATATAAAGTAGAACCATTTTACCATGTTTATACATTTACTTTAACTGAGGTCATCTTCGCTGGCAAAACAAGGTCACTGTGATCATGCGCCATAATAAGGCAACTTTGGTATTGTCGAATTACCTATGTTTTGTTGTTATACGAAAAATAAAAATATAGTTGTGGTGAGCCACGATTAAAAGGTAAAAAATATGTTGAGATAAAACACCATAAAAAGCTTCAAAAGTAAAAACAAGGGGGCCAAACATTTCGTCACTAAGACCTTCATCAGTGGTAAACAGGGACAAGGAAAAGTGGAGTAGACGTGTCCAACACAAATGGCAGATTAAACTACTCAGTAAATTTACTGGCAGATTAAACTACTCAGTAAATTTACTGAGTAATTTAATCCGCCATTTGTGTTGGACACGTCTACTCCACTTTCCCTTGTCCCTGTTTACCACTGATGAAGGTCTTAGTGACCGAAACGTTTGGCCCCCTTCTTTTTACTTTTTAAGCTTTTTATGGTGTTTTATCTCGACATATTTTTACCTTTTGATTGTGGCTCACCACAACTATATTTTTATTTTTCGTACTACTTGTAGCCATTGCGCAACACTTTGTTTTATTATTTTGTTATAAATGTGAAAAAATAATCAAACACTGTTTAATATAATGCAACATTATATGAATCTCTCACTGGTGAAATGGTAAGATTTCAACATTTCTCTGACATTGCTTATAAGGGATAGCGATTTTCATCTATTCAAAAGGGAGAAATTGCATTGAGACCTCCTTTTGCAACCCCCTCCTTTTAACTTGCAACTTTCATGGAAAAACATGTTCTTAAGGGGGTAGACCTGGGATAGGAGGAGATAACTCTGTTTTTCACTTTTTTATTACTTACACAAACAAATAGAATCGTTACAATAGGTATTATCAAATTTTTAAAATTGTAAAAAAAATTTCCACACGGCTAATAAATATTAATTTTGTCATGAAAACAAATACCCAACATCCAGTCATTGATAATGAGTGCATTGTACTCTACATGTTTGCAATGCTGTCCAAAGATGATGAAAATATGTAAAAGTCAGATTTCTTCCAAGGGAGGTAATTTATAGCAAAGATTCAGCAATTTTATTGATTTTTACCCACTTTATTCTAAATTAAGAAGAATTGGGACGGTAGAATTTTCTAAAAATTTAATATATCTTGCATATACTAGTTTTCTCTCTATTCTCAGTTTTTGGTGAAAATTAAACGACAGAATATTTTACAAGAAGTGTTTAATAGTGATCAAAATAGAGTAAAAATTTCAGCCTATACTTTTCAGAACACCCATGTATTTCAGTTCAAACTAGTTAAATTTACTATCATTATCCTTGTGAACTAAACTACAGAATTTTGCATTTGAAATAATTTTAAATCAAATACAAATTTAATAGGTGATTTGCCAATTACCGACTTTGGTTCCGTTCTCAATCAACGTCACGTGACACCGGACAGGTTGTCACATTTACCGAAGAAACCCTT
The DNA here is from genome assembly GCA_002080025.1 of Modiolus philippinarum. Taxonomy (NCBI): domain Eukaryota; kingdom Metazoa; phylum Mollusca; class Bivalvia; order Mytilida; family Modiolidae; genus Modiolus; species Modiolus philippinarum. The sequence continues at coordinate 202,262 of MJUU01016195.1, read as the reverse complement.
ATAAATCAGCATTCTGGCTCATGAGATCTATTGGGATATAAAAAAAAACAAACAGGCACATAAAAGGATATATTATTTTGATAAATCTCACCAAAGATGAAGCTTGGAATCCGTGCAGGTCAAGAGAAAATAATTTTTACATTTTGGTTAGTTTACGTTGGAAACTACCCGTGTTTGTCCGGTCTAGAGTTGCTTCCCTTTGCCCAAGTTTGTAAATCGCAAGGTCAAATTCGGGAATTCCGCTTGAATTGGCAAATGGTCTATTAGAACCAATTTTATACACCACAATTAAGTCCTGAACGGTCCAAATAATATGAGGAAACAGGGTATCTTTGATGACCACTAGACATAAAACGGGACGGTAAAAAATGTTGAAAATTGCTGAAAGTCGACATGAACATGTGTAGTTTTAATATTGAAAATATTAAGAAANTTAATCATAATCAAAGCTTCGATGGAGCTGAAACTCGAAAGCCCTGAAAATCTACATGTGGCAAAAACTTGTAGTCATCCAAAGAACTGCTGCATAGAAAATAACGAATTAATATGCTTTATTGGCCTTTAGAACTGATTTGATCAACTAGATGTTGGCGGAAACGACAGCGATCCCCGCACTCCCTGTTTTACACAGAAAACAGTTGTTATACACCCTTGATATATTTTTTTCATTATTTTTTAAATCTACCTATTGATAGTCATTCTTGTTACTAAAAGAATTCTAGGATATATGGTTGCTAAGTAAATTAAAAAAATAAGTGGTCTTTGAGACTTTCAGGAAATTTACCAAGATTGGAATCAATATTTTTGAAATCCAGTTGATGAAAATGTTTTTCCTAAACTAAATAAACAATTTAAGTATGGTTGCTAGGTAGAATTCCAAAAAGTAAGTGGTCTTTGAGACTTTCAGGAAATTAACCAAAATTGGAATCAAATATTTTTGAAATCCAATTCATGAAAATGTTCGTCCTAAACTACACAAACATTTTAGGTATGGTGGCTAGGTAGAATTCAAAAAAATAAGTGGTCTTTGAGACTTTCAGGAAATTTACCAAAATTGGAATCAAATATTTTTGAAATCCAATTGATGAAAATGTTCGTCCTAAACTACACAAACATTTTTAAGGCAGGTTCTCTGCCTTCTAGCTGTCTGGTAAAGCCATCTTGAAAAAAGTCTGTTTCAACCAGACTCTTACATTAAGGAGACTACTTTGTATGAAAAGAATCCGAATGATCCAGACTATCGTTAAAAACACGTACGGCTTACCAGTTATTCATATGAAGGCACAAAAAATAATCCATTCATGTGGCGATACAGTGTCCATTTCATGATCAACAACATCGTTTTATGTGTTTATTGTATTTATTTAATATCTTTTAAGAGATACTATGCTTTTTTAATCTCAGAGGACTTAAACTGACATTTGAAATTCACGATTTGGTTCATTCATTAAAATTTCCTGTGGCGCACTATGATTTTACAAGTTTTTATGAATGGATACATAGTAACTTCTACTTTCGCTGTTGTAACTCGTAAAAATGTATGTATTTCTCAATATATAAGACTTTGAAACTTTTAATGGTTACACTGACGTACTCTACCTTAAAAAAGGATCAATCAAACCATAGCTTTGTTTTTATGCCCCCGCCGCTAGGCGGTCGGGGGCATTAAGGTTTACCCTGATCCGTACGTACGTCCGTACATACGTACGTCCGTACGTCCATCTTTTTGGTTTCCGGATGATAACTTGAGTATCCTGCATTGGATCAAAACCAAACTTGGTCACATGCTTACTTATCACCCAAGACAGAACCCTATCGATTTCCAAGTTGGTACCTCCAAGGTCAAGGTCACAGTTGCTAAAAATAGACTAAAATTTCAATAAAA
>MJUU01016195.1:166632-177309 GCA_002080025.1 Modiolus philippinarum | reverse complement strand
ATTCTTTGATGCCAAGCATAATTTTGAACGCATAAGAAATAAAAAACAGGGTTCCAACATTGGTAAATTTCCTGGAACTGTCCAAGACTTGCAATTTTTTGAAATTCTTCTTAGCAACCATGGGTTTTGAGTGAATTTGAAATAAACAAACATTTTAATGAATAAAATTGCAAAAATTTTTTATTCCACTTTTTAGTAAATTTCCTGGAGCTCTCTTAGACCAATTAATTTTTGGAATTCTACCTAGCAACCATGCTTTTTTAAAAATATATTGATGAAAAAAGTAATTGTCAATAATGGAATTGCAAAAATATTTGATTCCAATTTTGGTAAATTTCCTGAAACTCTTCAAGGTCTTTTATTTTTTGAAATTTTGCCTAGCAGCCATGCCAATTTAAATACATTTTGGTGAAAACAGTCATTTTCAATTCCTAAATTGCAAAAATATTTGATTCCAATTTTGGTAAATTCCTGAAACTCTTACAGAGCAGTTATTTTTTGGAATACAGAAAATATATAAACGTTAGTATAGTCCTGATTATAATGATACCTTACTGAGCAGGTGAGACACATGGTTCCGAGGAACCTTTACAAATTTTTTTTTATAATAGCCTTTATATAAAATGTGCAGTATGTGAGGAAGAAAAACAAGTGTCAGAATGGTCTCTTATATTCATACTGAAACCCCATATTCTGATCCATCTTATTCTTGCAACAAACAGCATGAAAAAACATGCAAGTTAATTCCAATGGTATGCTTTTGCCCATACAGCATATGATTGTAGTATGTACCATGGGAGTCTTCTCAACATTTCAGTTAATTCATCAATATATATGATCTGAAATTTCTCCGCTAGTGAAAATCCTTTTGTGTCTAGGGAGACATTATTTTGTACTTAAAATTAATAATATAATTATTTTTAACCTTAAAGTCATTTGTTTAAATATTTTAGATAAACCATATATCTTAGCTAATATTTCCTAAGTTATTGTTACAGTAGTCCCCCTCTTGAGAGGCCCCCCTCACCAAAGGCCACCCCTTATTTAAGGCCAGAAACCTCATGCATTAACTGATTTCAGTGCAAATTGACCCCTCTGACGCGACCAGCGGCCACATATTCTGTCCCTAAATGGTCCAAATTCCCCCTTTTCAAAGGCCAAATCATGTAAACTATTGAACAGGAAGTGCTTCCGGTAAGGGAGATAATAGCATAAGGGAGATAATCCAAACAGATTATCTCCTCATTTTTGACATCTCAGCTTGTGTGTTGTTTTAACAATTAAATGTTAATTAACATTACAAGCACATCACAGGTTACCCGTCACTCAATTAAGGGAATTAACAAAGGGAACTCATTATATAATTTAATGACTTTTTGTGAATCATTTTAATTTTAAAGAATTAATCAACTTTATGATATATTTGCAAGCACAGGTAAACAAAAAACAATGAATAAACAGAAATAATTAAGGGCTCTGTAAAACTAAAGTGCAGTATGTGATTTTAATTAGCATTTTGATAAATTTGAAAATACTGATAATGTTAATAACCAATTTACAAATACATAAACTGTTGATGATTTTACATTTACTTATAATAATTAATAAAATAAAATAAATAAAATATAGATAACAAAAAATAAATCATGGACATTGTCTGACAAGGAATATATATATATAATGCAATTCTATATGTAACAATGAAGAATAATTATTCACTCCTGTGAAGCATTAAACTAAAATGTTAACACAATGTAGGCTTGCCTTACATACATTGTGGTGGACTACCTAGCTTGATCATGCATCTCTATAAAAATGTTCCCACAAAATTTCAATCCCCTCACCAAAGGCCACCCCTCTTATAAGGCCAACTTTATGCTGCAAATAAGGTGGCCTTATAAGAGGGGGACTACTGTACTCTTGATGTACAAAATGGTTAATTTTTGTCTCGCCTGCGAGCCGAGACATAGCAACCATAGATTTCGGCGTCGGCGTGAACATTTGGTTAACCCAAATGTAAACTTTTTTGAACGTTAATAACTTTCTCATGTTCAATATCAATGAAATTTTGACACAGTATTCAGTGCAACTTTATTATTGAATCCCAAGTCTATTTTAAAAAAAAAATCCAATTTTTCCGTATTTTGCCATTAGTTGGACTTAGTTTTTTTTTAATCAAATTTTTTGGTTTGCACCATATCTCGGCACCTACATGCCATAGACAGATGATGATTGGTAAGTGGTTACATCTTTAGTAGTAACCAACATCCATGCCAGAATTATGTCACCTTGACCTATATTTTCAGCATCAATGAATTGGCTTAATTTCGCTCTAGGTCCACATAACAAACAAAATTAAGATTAAAAAAATTTTTTTTTTTATGTAGAATTGTTGCATATAGTCTATAGATGCGCAATGAATTTTTGGAATTTTATTCTGTTTCCAACTTTGGTAAATTTCCTGAAAATGTCCAAAACTAACAATACTTGAAATTTTTGCATACAATGAAATATTCTAGCCATTATTTTATGTGAGACATATAATTCTGAAAACTAAGAATGAAAAATTGTGGTTCCAACTTTCCTGAAACTCTCAAAGTCAGACCAGCAAATTTTCGAATTATTGTAAGCAACCATGCTTTTTGGATGCATTTTAGTCTAAACAAAAATTTTCAAAGGTAAGTTTTCAAAATTTTTGATTTGAGTTTTGGTGAATTTCCTGAAACTCTCGAAGACCAGCAATTTTTGGGAATCCTTGTTAGCAACTGTACTTTTGGGATTAATTTTGGTCAAAGCAAATATTTTCAATGGTTAGATTTCAAAAAATTTTTATTTCAATTTTGGTAAATTTCCTGATACTTTCAAAGACCATTAATTTCTTGGAATTCTAGCCAAATTATAATGACAGCAAAGTGAGCATGCGAGACACTAGGTTCCATGGAACCTTTACGAATTATTGAAAAATATCTATAGATGCATCAATGTTTCTACTGAGAATTATAATTTGCTAATTTATCACAGAGATTTTTTTTTTTTTTTTTTTGCAAAAATTGATTCGACTACAAACAAGACAGCCAGCATTGAACACAGTCATTGGACTCTGTATTACCATCTCCAGTGACTGAAGCAAATTGAACCAAACTTTACAGGAATGATGCATAGATGGTCCTTTACAAAGTTTATCATTTTGTTCCAAATCCATCAACAAACATGACCGCCACCTCGAAACGTAGTTTAACATTTAACCCTATTGTAGATAAATATTTTGATCATCTCTGAAACTAAGAAAAACAATGCGTAAATAGGAAGAAGAAGGGAAACAGGGAATGTGTCAAAGAGACAACGACCCATCGGGGAGTAATAACAACTGAAAGCCACCATAAGATCTTCAATGAACGGTGAGGAAACTCCACACCTAACGGCAGGTCGGAGTCGGCCCTAAATAAAGAGTAATCAAGTTCAGCAAAATAAACATCATCCTAGACTCCCATAGACATGAAGTGAACTAACTAGAAAACAGGCAAGACACACAAAGGCTTAATAAATTTCCTGACTTAGGACAGGCTCAAACCTGCTGCGGCGGGGTTAAACTAGTTTTATTGGGCCCAAACCTTCCCCCTATAGCCAATGTGATAAATAAAAAAAAAACAATCATAACAATAGTAAAATTCAGTTGGCAACAGGACTGAGTCAATTGTGAAAAATGAAACTGAAAAAACTAAATATCCGCACATAAACATGAAAACACAAGAGACTACTAGCAGTTAACTGACATGCTATTTGACAAAAGTCTTTGTTTCCTGATTAAAGGTCATTCTAAATTAATCTATGGTTCATGTCAACCCATCATTAGCTGTAAAGCTAGGAGGGAAGGAGGAAAATTTCAAACAAAAAAGTTGCAATTGCCTCTTACAAATTTCAATGCGTAAATATGCTTCAGTGAAGATTTCACACTATTATACTAAATTCTTAACTGACATTTATCCTTTCAATTCACTTTGTTTTGCTAGTCTTTCATCAGTTCTATACCTGACTTCTCAATTAATAACCGATCCTTACAAAACAAAATTTTTAACAATTTTCAAAAACCTAATGGGCATAGATGACGCTAAACATAGAATTAATTTAGGATGGCCTTATATATGTAATAAGCTCATTCAAGTTGGTAGGGAAGTTGTTTTTTTTAATATTTTAGAGGCATTGTGTCATGTGAGCAGTACAGGCTTGGTTCTGAACCTCTAGTTTTTATCACGCCTATGTATGAGCAAATAATAATGTTAACTCTCAGTTTATAAATATATGTTATGTTTCATGCCATTGCTTAATGCATGCAAGGATTAAATTTTCTTAAGTTTGTATATATTCAAAATGTTGTCATAAAATACTTCTTATTTTTAAAATTATTTAATATTTTTCAAGATTTTTGATTAAAACACTAGCATAATTAAGAAAAGACTGCAACTGAACTGGTTAATGTTTCAGAATACTCGCTCTTTTCAAAAATTGTATTTTAAGTTTGACATCCATATAGGTATTTCTAAGACCTCAGTAGAGAATATTTTTGAAAAAATCATTGAAAATAGATATGTACATGTATGTTGATTTTGTATTATTTGCATGGTTGTAGGCTAAACATATTGAGGAAGTGTGCAAGGCAAGTGAAAATACCAACAAAAGTACCGAAGATAAAATCATACAAAAAATGGAAAATGCACTTAAAAATCGGGAGGAATATTACCGGGCACTACAAGAAAGACTAAAGGAACACGTAAGATAGCATAATTCTTCGTTGCTTCTAATTTCAAGTTCTTTTTATTGTATTTGACACTTGTATGAAACTTTGTCCAGAACAAGACATGTTCTGTCTCAAGATCATTATTCATTATCATTTTTATCATCTTGCTTGCATTTAGAAACAAAGATAAGCAGATAAATGATAAAATCTGCTGTCAGAATACTGGGGTAATCCTTTAATCCACTTTAGTTGAAATTGTTTCATATCTGATTTATTGTCTTGTGTGATCTTATATTACAATATTGTCATAATTTCATGAATATCTTTCTTGTTATCCATCTTAACAGTGTTGGAAATACAGTGGAACCTGTCTAATCTGACACGCTATAGGACTATTGCAATGTGTCAGATTATTAAGGATGTCGGAATACTGTGGAAGTACTTTTATTCGTGGACATCAATTTTCGTGGTTTTCATAAATATTGTCGTTTCGTGGTTACTTAAATTCCTGGTTTCAATCGTGGTTTTCATAAATATCGTTGTTTCGTGGTTACTTAAATTCGTGGTTTCAAATTCGGTGCTTTTAAACTCTATGGAAAAAATACATTTCGTTGGGAACTTAATTTCATGGTTTTAACTAACCACCAAATCCATGAAAATTGGAACCCCATGAACAATAGTACTTTCACAGTACTTAGGTTTAAAATGCATTGTAAAGCTGTATTTGGGATCAAAATATCAATTTAGATTTGACAGGATGTCAGAATACTCAGGTGTCAGATTAGACAGGTTTTACTGCACCATTTAGCCAGCCTGCCTGAGTCAGGTCAATTTTGAACAGGACAGACTAGTATTTAAAATAAAGTAATTGAACATTAAATTCTGTGCTGGCAATATTCAAGACAAACTTAATAAATTTCTATATAATCATTGTATACTTTCAGGAAAAGAAAATTGAAGAAGTTCGCAAAAATAAGATGACACTGTCCATGAGCGCAATCCAGTAAAAAAAAGCAAGAACTTTATTGACTGTAATTGAATTCCTTGTGCTAAGAGCAAAATCAATACCTGATTTGCATTTTGCAAGATTTGTTTAGTTATTATTAGTTGTTTATATTCTCTGTTGTGTACAAATTTTTATTGAAGAAAAATATATACTTTAACTACATAATCACCTCATAAGCACATATTAGTACTGTGTAGTTGTAGCCATCGTTTTTTTTTTACTGTACATCAAATATGCATGTATAGTACTGTACAATTTTTTTTGTAACACAAACACAAATTTTATGTTTGTGGTAAATAGTCACTTTTGTTAGATCACCATCTTCATGCACATTATTACAACTAGAGATTTGATTTTTTTTAATTTTTGGGGAAAGGGTCTTGTTATCAATTAGAAATTTTGAAGAGAATAGTTCCAATCTCAAATTTAGATAGTTGATTACACACAATTTTTAGAGCAGCATTTAGTGTGCTTTAAAGAAACATGATTTAGGGTGATCACTTGAACTTAGAAAATTTTTATAGGAAATGGCAAAGTTTACAAAGATTTTGTCATATCAACTCATTTATATAGATTTGGTTATTTCTAACTGTTGAGACAACTTGGTTGACATGACTGTCATGTTTATTCTTCATCCTGCATTTGCTGGCATAATGGATCTTTTTTGTTTCGACAAGATCTTGATTTCCATGCAATTTCAGAGCAGAAGATTCACAGAACAGTGGTGTTCAGTAATAATTTGTCCATTTTCAACTCAATATTTCTTTGATTTTTATCCCAGATAAGAAATCTGTTGCTACTTGTAAATTATCATTTTATGTATTTGTCCAATTGAAACATTTTTACACTAGTGCAATCTCAACATATTATGAGAAACCATCATTTTGTATTGTAATTTTTTCCTTCATCAGAATATAGTGCTATCTATTTATATACGCATGGTCAGTACTAGTCAAAATAAATGTTCACATGCATGTTATTTTATCATTCAAAATATTACTATGCTACTATAGTGAAGAAATAATTCACGGGAGCATGAATTTATGGCGATTTTACCATGGGTTGGCCTTTTATGGCAAATATTTTACCCCGAATGTATGCAAGGGGTAAAATATAGGCATAAAGGGCCAACCCGTTGTAAAATCAACATATATACACGCTCCTGTGAATTATTTAGATTCTAATATGACACTTACAGGGTAAAGAAAAGATGAAATCGTCTATGTATTCTTAGGTGAAACAGCTATTTTACCCAGTAAAGTATGACGTTTTGTTCTGTGACGCTGCAAACACTGTTGTCAGACTGTCTATGACGTTATCAAAAGTACCGTCTATTGTCATGACAATACCCACGAATATATGCAGATTTTACCACGGTTATTGACACAAGGCGATTAAAGGATGTCGGATTAGAATGTCTAATTAAATAGCATTATGTTAAGTGTCTGCTTAAACGTCATTTTAAGGTATTTGTGGGTAACAATTGCATTGTGACATCTTTTTCGGGGAGGTGCTGTCAATGCTCTGAAATATTGCACATGTATTTTAGGCTTTAGGTCAAAATGTCTTTACTTTGACCTATATATAGTAGACTTATGGTCAGAAAATATGGTAAATATTTTATTTTGCAGGAAATTGTTCTTTTTTTTTAAAGGCCAACTTGCAGTTGTACAATTACTTTAACCTGCAAATTTGTTAACAGGCATCTTATTTCTAAGTAGATAGAGATTTCCAAAATCAAATCTTTTTTCTATGGATTGTTACAAGACCCGTACTGATTTATACAAGAAACATTCAGAATATTTTCTACCTCGTATTTAAATGACATTCCAGTGTATGTAACATAATTAAGCATTTCAAAATCATGAAGATTGGGATGAACTAACTATATCTCTCTGATAATTGTGGACAGCTGATTTACAAAAATTGTCGTGAGAATGTCCATTCTGTACTACAACTTTTAATAAAATGCTAGTCAACATAAATGATAAATCTCGTATTTCAGCATTATCCTTGTATTTTATGTTTATTTTACCTTCAAAGAATTAATGTCCCTCCCCATCTCCTCCCCCCCCCCCCCCCCCCCATTTCATGGTTGGGCTGGACTTAAATACCTAAATGCAACTATACCCAAAGTATTTTTTTTATGAAAAACACTGGTATGGTGTGCTTGAAGGACCTTTTCCGGACGCCAGGATAGCAATTTTTATTCAGTGTGAATCTGGCATTAACAGATTCTTGGATTTGAATTTTTTTTTTTTTTTTTTTTTTTTNTTTGTTTTTTTTTGTTTATTTTTGTTTTTTTTGACTCAGGATTAATTTAATTTCTTGTGCATATTAGATTTAAAAGTTAATTTCTTGTGAATCCAGGAGCAGGCCACCCTCTTACCCATCCTTATTACAGGTAAGCCTAATTTAGTGAGGGGGTGGGGAGTTTAATAATATGAACTCTACAATCTTTCAATAATGATAATCTTTTAATAATGATTATCAGTTTTGCATTTTGCAGCATGTATTTAAGAATGACTCTGGTAGATGTCGCAGAAGCTATTTGTTATTCATATTCTGTCAATATTGTTATAATGAATATATATGTTTTTACTTTTAATATATTAAAAATTAGATCTGCCCCATGTACTCCAACTAATCTGTAATCTCACTAAGTGTTGTGTTATTTGTATTTACTCTAGTGAAGTATGTACTCAATTTTTAAACATCTTTAAGTTATTTTTGTTTTGATCTCGATATCATATCATAATATTTCATTTTTCCATTTATGTGAACATGAACCCATACATTTACCCAATTTTTGCAATGTAAATAATCAGTGTTATAATGTAAAAGCTTTACCGTACAAATGTACGAAATTTTACAATCTGATGTCAGTGTGTTGATATACAATATTTTTTTTTTATTTATGCAACATGGAACACTTTAGTTTAGCTTTTGTACATTTTTATTGATTTGCAAGGCTAATTAACCAGCCTCAATAAATGCCTTGGTATGAACTGTGTTTTTGGTTATTTAAAACCCTTCAAGTAATTTTCCCCTTTGGTATTTCTCAATTGCTTTGATGAGAAAATTGGTTCATATTTCTCACTACTGTCCTTCTGTTTGTCCCCTATCTTAGAAAAATGTATAATTGATTTTTAAGGGCTCGTGTAGGTACATTGCATGCTTATCCTGATGGGCCTCATGTGATTTCCAGTTTACCATACTTTTCTCTTTTCTTGTTGATTTGCTTTTAACTTGCCTTGGAAATGGCCATGTGCCTACCAGTGTGTTAACTATGATTCAAAGATCTTCTCAAACTGCAAACTTGGCATAAATCATCACCAGCGTATGCACTTTTGATTTGTGATATTTATTTCTGTAAACCAAACAACATGGCCATGGTTTCCAAAAATGGAATATGGAGGTAAATTTCTCTCAAGCTCACCTGGCTAATGCCAGGGTGAGCTTTTGCCATCACTTTGCGTCCTTTGTCTGTCTGTAAACTTCATTTAAAGATCTTCTCCTCTGAAACTACTGGACCAATTGGAACCAAACTTTGCCACAATAGTCCTTGGGTGGTCCCTTACAAAAAAGGTGTTTTTCAGGTCTGGGCAGTATCCAAGATGGCTGCAAGCGGGAATCATAGTTTTAACATTGGACCCTATGGGAAAACATGTTCAAAGATCTCTGAAACTACTGACCCAATTGGCACCAAACTTGGCCACAATAGTCCTTTGTTGGTCCCGTACAAAAAAGTGTTTTCAGTTCAGCGCTTTATCCAACATGGCTGCCAGTGGGAACATAGTTTTAACATTGGACCCTATAGGAAATCACATTCAAAGATCTCCTCTTAAACAACTTGGCCACAGTAGTCCTTTGGTGGTCCCTTGCGAAAAAGGTGTTCTTCAGGATCGTGCTACATCCAACATGGCCGCAAGCAGGATATATAGTTTTAACATTTGACCCTATGGGTAAACACATTCAAAGAATTTCTCTGAAACTAAGGGGCAAATCGGAACCAAATTTGGCCACAATAGTTCTTTGTTGGTCCCTTGCAAAAAGATGTTTTACAGGACCGAGCGATATCCAAGATGGCCCCCAGTGGGAAACATTGTTTTAACATTGGACCCTATGGGGAAAAAATGTTACTTCAAAAATCTTCTCTGAAACTGAAGAGTCAATTAGAACCAACCTTGGCCACAATAGTTCTTTGGTTGTCCCTTGCAAAAAGGTGTTTTTTGGATTAGTGTCTATCCAAAGGATAGAATTCTATCCTATGTTACGACCCGGGTGACCAACCTCATGCAATCAGAATTTAGTGATCATACCCATGCTAAAAGAATCCTTTTCAGGAACCTCGTACACATCTTTCTGATCTCATAAAAAAACTGACACTCAATAGTCTATTTTCATTGAACATTAATTTGATTGCCCGAACTTTTCAACACTTAAATGGTGCCCGAATTCGTTAATTAATCACCGAATGAATTTCCCATTCATAAAATTTTGTGTGTAGATGTATGAATATGGAAGACCGATTTTGTATGAATGGCGTAAACGTACTTCCCTGAACCATCAATGAAACAATGTGGCTGTTTTGAAATAAATCATAAAAGAACAACCAAGGACGTATAATGACGCATTACAAGTCCTTGGAACAACGCATTGGAAATAAAAAATCAAATTCAGTAGCCGTCGAGAACAACAGTCCATTATTTACAATCTACGGAAGGCGTAATGTTTGTTTACATTTCTAATTATCAATGAATGGAAAAGTACGGCTGTTCCATTATACTTGTTGCGATTGCCATGTAGCGTCTTCTCCGAGGTCCACGTTCGGTATACATGTAATGGCCGACTCAAAACAAAATACTGAAGAAGTCGTACATCGGTAAATACAAAGTATTACCTGGAAACAGTTGTGAAGGTGCATATTCCGAAA
>MJUU01016195.1:148283-164904 GCA_002080025.1 Modiolus philippinarum | reverse complement strand
AACATTGGACGCTGTGGGGAAAACATTCAAATATCTTCTCTGAAACGGCTGAGCCAATCAGAAACAAACTTGGCCACAACTCCTTAGATAGCTCTCTGCAAAAAGGTGTGTTTTTTTTTCAAGTTTATTTGATATTCAAGATGACTGCCAACTGATAACATTGTTATAACATTGGATCCTTTATGAAAACACATTCAAAGATCTCTGAAACTGCAAAACCATTTTGAACCAAAGTTGGACACAATAGTTCTTAGATGGTCCTCTGCAAAAAACCTATTGGAAAACTAATTCAAAGATCTTATCTGTAACTGCTGAGCCAATTGGAACCAAACATGGCCACAATAGCCTCAAGATGGTTCTATGCAAAATGGTGTTTCTTAGGTCTGTGATTTATCAAGATGGTTGGCAACAGGGAACATAGTTTCAACATTGGACCTTTTGGGGAAACACATTTTAATATCTTCTCTGAAACTGCTGAGCCAATTGGAACCTAACTTGGCAACAATATGTGGGGGGGGGGGGGGNAAAAAAAAAAGATTTTTCAGGTGCCTGCTAGATCCAAGATGGTTGCCAAAGGGAACAAAGTTTTAACATTATACCCTGTTTGAAGCTACATTCAAAGATCTTCTCTGAAACTACTAAGCCAATTGGGCAAGAATTGGCCATAATAGTCCATGCATATTCCCCTGCAAAAAGTTGTTTTTCAGGTCCATACTGTATCCAAGATGGCCTCCAATGGGGAACATTGGACAAAATGGGAAAACACATTCAAAGGTCTCCCCTTAAAATGCCAAGCCAATGGCACCAAACTAGCCGCAATAGTTTCAAGGTGGTCACCAGCAAAATAGGTCTTTTCATGTTCGTGCTATATCCAAGATGACCGCCAACAGAGAGCATAGTTTTAACATTGGACCCTATGAGAAAACGCATTCAAAAGATTTTCTCTGCAACTACTTAGCCAATTGGAATCAAATAGGTCACAATAGTCTATGGATGTGCCCTGCAGAAAAGAGAAACCAAACTTGGACCCAACTGAAACTCATACAAAGGTCTTGTCCTCCCAGACCACGAGGCAAAGTGGAGCCATAGTTTAATTTAGATCCTTGAACAAAGATTACTAGTATCTGTATTAGCCATTGTCTTTGGCTCCAATTGGCTCAGCAGTTTTAGAAAAGTGTTTTCCCGTAAGGTCTAATGTTAAAAACTTCAACCACGATGGCGGTCATCTTGGATAAGGCATCTGAAAAGCACCTTTTTGCAGGGGACCACCTAGAACTATTGTGGCCAAGTTTCTTTCTTAAGGCTCAGCAGTATCAGAGGAGAAGAACTTCGAATGTGTTTTTCCATAGGGTCCAATGTTAAAATTGTGTTCCTGCTAGTGGCCAAGATATTGCACAGTTTCAATTGGCTCGGCAGTTTCAGATGAGAAGACCCACAGTTGTCAGTGTTTAAACTAGGTTCCCCTTTAAAAACTATCTTGGAAATAGCAGGGACCTGAAAAACAACTATTTGCAGAGGACCATCCTAGGACTGTTATGGCCACGTTGGGCTACAATTGGCTCAGTAGTTTCAGAGAAGGTCTTTGAATAAGTTTTCCAACATGATCCAATGCTAAAATTATGTTTCCCACTAGCAGCCATTTTTGATATAGCATGGATCTGAAAAAAAATCTTTCCAGGGGACCATCTAAGAACTGTTGTCTCCAAGTTTGGTTCCAATCTGTTTTGCAGTTTCAGAGGAGATCTTTTAATGTGTTTTCTTGAAAAGGGTTCAGTGTTAAAACCATGTTCTCAGCTGGCGGTCATCTTTGATATTACTCGGAGCTAAAAAAAAACACACTTATGCTACATTAGTTTCTAAATGATATATAATACATAATGTTCCGTTAATTCTATATCTATGACCAAATATTGTAAAATCTGACAGAATCTACCCAAAAAGCTAACCTACATCACTGTCTGCTTCAAAATCATCGTCCTCGTACGATGCCAATCAGTGTCCTTGCATGTATTGATCATGGCGGCAAAATTTTTATTTTATTAAAATATATTTTATTAATGATAAAATAAAGAGAATTGATAACAAGTGATAAACAAATCTCACTCGTCATGAAAACTACAATTATCATTCCAGTTTCAACTTTTATCTTTCTTTCAGTATCTGGTTTTCCAAATTTAGTGATTTTTGACACTTTAGAGGCACAAGTTTTTCGAATGGCAATCTGCAGAAACTAATTTAAATTACTTCTGTATCTTAGTCACAAGCAATTAGTGGATATCTGTGAATGTTACCGATCGAACCTATCTGTTGAAGGAAACTCATTGAGGGGACAGACAGGTGGATGTTTTACTCCTCTCTCTCGCCCCTTTTCTCTTTTCTCAAGTCCCCTCTCTCCTTTCTTCTGTCGTATCTCTCCCTTTTCCACCCCTTTCTCCTGGTCTCTCTTTCAGCTCCCTTTTATTAGCTCACCTGGCCAAAGGCCATGTGAGCTTTTGCCATCAGTCGGCGTCCGTCGTCCGTCCGTCCGTCCATTAACTTTTATTCAAAGATCTTCTCTGAAACTACTGGGCCAATACTAACCCAACTTGGCCTGAATCATCACCAGGGTATGCTCTTTCAATTTTGTGATTTTTATGTCCGTAGACCAAACAACATGGCTGCTGTTACTAAAAATAGAACATAGGGGGTAAATTGCTAGTTTGCAAATTACTCGAAAGCCATTACAGATATCAAAATTCTGACATGGTGTAAAAATGATCAGCATGATGAGATCTACCTGCCCTGAAATTTTGGAGAATATCCGTTTACCCGTCTTGGAGTTATGGCCCCTTTTCGGTAAAATTTTCAGTTTTTCGTTACTTCTGGTCTTATATATTGAAATTAATTGAAGATAGAAGTGATGTTTGTATAAAAAAATGGTCAGCATAGTAAGATCTACATGTACTGCTATTTTGAAGAAAATCTGACAACCCATATAGGAGTTATTGCCGGTTTTTCTTTGAATTTATAAAATTTTTGAACATTTTTACTTTTATTTCAAAAACTGTTTGAGATAAAGGTTAAATGTAAATTGCAAAGTGTTGAGGTTTTCCAGAACTACAATTTCTACATACGTCCAGCAGGTTCGCATCTCAACCAAGATGGCCACCAGCGGGGAAGATAGTTTAACATAGGACCCTATGGGAAATGCATTCAAAGAGCTTTTCCTCTGAAACCACTGAGCCAATGGGGACCAAATTTTGTCACAATAGTCCTCGGGTGGTCCCCTTTAAAGTTTGTGATTTTTGCGTTTGTACCTCATCCAAGCTGGCTGCCAGCGTAGAGCACAGTTTAACATAGAGACCCTATGGGAAATGCATTCAAATGTCTTCTCCTCTGAACCCACTGAGCCAATTGGAACCAAACTTGGTTACAAAAGTCTTTAGATGTTTTCCTTCAAAGTTTGTGATTTTTATGTTCTTACCTCATTCAAGATGGCCGCCAACAGGGAACATAGTTTAACATAGGTACCCTACGGGAAATGCATTCAAAGATCTTCTCCTCTGAAACCGCTGAGCCAATGGGGACCAAATTTTGTCACAATAGTCCTTGGGTGGTCCCCTTCAAAGTTTGTGATTTTTGCGTTTGTACCTCATCCAAGATGGCTGCCAGCGTGGAGCAGTTTAAGATAGAGACCCTATGGGAAATGCATTCAAATGTCTTCTTCTCTGAACCCACTGAGCCAATTTGAACCAAACTTGGTTACAATAGTCTTAAGATGTTTTCCTTCAAAGTTTGTGATTTTTATGCTCATACCTCATTTAAGATGGCCGCCAGCAGGGAACATAATTTTAACATAGGGACCCTACGGGAAATGCATCCAAAGATCTTCTCCTCTGAAACTACCAAGCCAAATTGAACCAAACTTGGTTACAATAGTCCTTGGGTGGTCTCCTTTAAAGTTTGTGATTTCTACGTTCTTACCTCATCCAAGATGGCTACCAGCGTGGAACATAATTTAACATAGGGACTCTATTGGAAATGCATTCAAATGTCTTCTCCTCTGAACCTACTTGGTTACAATTGTCTTTGGATGATCCTTCCAAAGTTTGTGATTTTTAGTTTGTACCTTATCGAAGAATGAAAATGTAACATCTGCTGAACTGATTTATAGTATGAATGGGTTGTCTATAGGTGACAATGAATAAAACCAGTGACCAGGTGAGCGATACAGGCTCATGTGAGCCTCTAGTCTCGTTCTTGTCCCCTTTCTGCTTTTTAGCTCACCTTGCTATGGTTTGTCATCACTTTTGGTCCGTTGTCCGTCCGGCATACACTTCTCTTTAAAGATATTCTTCTCTGAAACGACTGGGCCAATTGGAATCAAACTTAGCCACAATGGCCTACAAAAAAAGTTGTTTTTTGGTTCGCACCTCAACCAAGAAGGCCGCCAGGGGAAACATTGTTTTAACATTGGACACTATGGGAAAACACTTAAAGATATTTTCCTCTTAAACGACTGAGCCGATTGGAACCAAACATGGCCACAATAGTCCTTAGGTGGTCCCTACAATATAGTTGTTTTTCACGTCAGCGCAATATCCAAGATGGCCACCAGTGGGGAACATAGTTTTAACATTGGACCCTCATGATGGGAAATCATTCAAAGATCTTCCCTGAAACTGTTGGACCAAATGAAACTAACCTTGGCCACAAAAGTCTTTAGGTGGTCCCTTGCAAAAAACTTGTTAGCTCACCTGGCCAAAGGCCACGTGAGCTTTTGCCATCACTCAGCGTCCGTCGTCCGTCCGTCCGTTAACTTTTATTCAAAGATCATCTCCTCTGAAACTACTAGGCCAATACTTACCAAACTTGGCCTGAATCATTACCAGGGTATGCACTTTCAAGTTTGTGATTTTTATGCCCGTAGACAAAACAACATGGCCACTGTTACTAAAAATAGAACATAGGGGGTAAATTGCTGTTTTTTGCAAATTACTCGAGAACCGTTACAGATATCAAAAATCTGACATAGGGTAAAAAATGATCAGCATGATGAGATCTACTCTTTGTGCAATTTTGAAGAAAATCTGAAACCCATCTCGGAGTTATAGCCCTTTTTCCGTAAAATTTTCAAAATTTTTGCATTTTTTATTTTTTATTTCAAAAAGTGTAACAGATAGAGGTCAAGTGTAAATTGTAAAAATGTTCAGCATATCAAGATCTATACCCACGCTGAAATTTTGAAGAGAATCCATTAACCCTTGTAGGAGTTATTGCCTTTTTTCACCGAATTTTTAAAATTTTCATATTTTTCATCTTTTATTTCCAAAACTATAGAAGATGAAGGTTAAGTGTAAATTGATAAAATGTTTGCCATGCTGTGGTGACTTCAAAACTGATATTGAAAATTGTTCCTTGACCGCCATTTTCAAAATGGCCGCCAAAAAAGCAGAAAAAAAATTTGATTTCCAAGTAGATATTGATGTTGCAACTTCAAAACTGATGTTGAAAATTGTTTGTTGACTGCCATTTACAAAATGACCTCTCGACTTCAAAACTGGTGTCGAAAGTGGTTCTAAGCAAGAACGTTTTTTGTCAAAAAAGCCCAACAAAGAAATATAGTAAAACTTCATCAGACTCTAAAAACAGTTCAAGATATTGGAGGTGTTTGAGCTACAAAAGTTTGAGAAACTGAAGATCAACTGTATAACTTGCATTGTTCCCTTGATTGTGGCAACTGAAAGCCAGGTGAGCGATACGGGCTCCTGGGAGCCTCGGGTTTTTCAAGTCAGCGCTACATCCAAGATGGCTGCCATTTGGGAACATAGTTTTAACATAGGACCCTATAGAAAAATGGCCATACAGCTCATTAAAATTTTTGCGGTTGGAGTTAACATATGTGTTATGGTCTCATGTTCATTTACTCCATATCCTTTCGTTAAATATCCAAAGACCTTTCACCTCTGAAACTACTGTGCCAAATAGAAACAAACTTTGCCACAATATTCCTTAGGTGGTCCTCTGCAAAAAAGTTGTTTTTCAGGTCAGCACTATATCCAAAATGGCCGCCATTTTTTGGAAAAACCATTCAAAGATCTCCTTTGAAACTGCTTAGCCAAATGGAAGCATATTTGACCACAATAGTCTTTAGGTGGTCCCATACAAAAAAAAAGTTTGTTTTTAAGGTGCCTGCTATATCCAATTGGCCGTCAGCCGGGATCATAGTTTTAATATTTGACCCTTTTGGAAAACGCATTCAAAGACCTTCTCCTCTGGTAATGCTGAGCCAGTCGGAGCCAAACTTGGCCAAAATAGTCTTTAGATGGTTCCCTGTAAAAAAATATAGGAAAACATTAAATAAAAGTAACAACAAAAGTCCGAATCAATTACAGTGAGAGACAAGTAAGGAAAAAAGATCTTCTCCCATGAAACTTCTGAGCCGATTGAAAAAAAAACATGGCCAAAATAGCCCTTAGATACTCCCCTGAAAAAAATGTTCTTTTCAGGTCAGTGTTATATCCAAGATGGCCGCCAGTAGGAACACAGTTTTGACATTGTATCCTATTGGAAAATACACGCAAAGATCTTCTCTGCAACTGCTACGGGAATTTGAACCAAACTTAGCCACAATAGTCCTTTGATGGTCACCTGCTGAAATGGGAACCAAACTTGGACCAACTGAGCACATAAAAAATTCTTGTCGCCTGAGACTACAGGGCAAAGTAGAACAATAGTTTAAATTGGATCCTTTAACAAAGAATGTCTTTGTTACACAGGGTGTGGGTGTGCGATACATGCTTTTTGCACCTAAGTTCCCTTTCTCCTTCCTCACGGTTTCCCTTTCATGTTCATTTTCTTTTTTTCTTGCCTTTTATCCTTTCTCCCATCCCCTCTCTCCTTTCTTCAACCCCTTTCTCCCGCCCTCCTGCTCCTTTCTTCTTCCTCCCACCCCATTTCTTCTTTCTCCAGCCCCTTTCTCCCTGTTAGCCACTCGTCATTGGGTATCACCGTAGGATAGCAGAGAAAACAGAATCATCGATGAAACCAATCCGAAACCTGCATTAGGGTAGACAAGTATACTTAACGGTGGGCATGGCCAGCATGATGGAGTGATGCAAGCCAACTTGAACGCAAATTTGAATATAATGGTCGAGTAATACAGCGATACGATGAGAAATGCTGAAAAGCCGGAAAGACCACTGCTTAGAAAGATCACGATGACTAAGGCCCAATACTTGAAAGAAAGAAAGAGGATTAGGCTTAGAAGAACACTGAAGATAAAATATTAGTATCTGCTCAACATTTCGAACCGAAGACGGTACCAACTCCATATTTCGGAACTTTGTTTTCATCCCGTCACCTCTAGTGACAACAGATTAAGATTAAGATTCTGTAATTAAGGTACTTGTTAAAAGCAAGGGCGTATAATATAAGTCCTTGTTAAAAGTAATGATAGTTATTTTTTGTTTTAAAAAAAATAAACTGGATAACTCAAATTTAGTTGTCCGATTAGCTTGTGGTATTTATGCGTTGTCACATCTGCAATTGGTAAATTGTACAATCAAAAACAGTTGACACAATTGTTGCAATAAAATCACATACTAGTATTTGTATTGCAGTTTTTGTTGCATTATTCCACAAAGGATATATCCAAAAATATAATGTAAAAGCGGAACAACTGGAATGGTATACAAAATTAGTTCATTTGAGATTAAGGACTTTTAAACATTCTTCAATCAATTCTGCTCTTTTTATTTTACCGTACACAGTTACTGGTAGCGAATCCATAAAAACGTGATATCTTGGAATGAGCTCTATCGCTGATTCGCTTACAGACCGACGTAAAAAGTTCTTGATTTCTCCCCATGTTACAATAGATCCCTTCTTTCTAACTATACAGGCACACAACTGCTGATATGTTATGTCATCTGGGACTGGAATTATGATAGCAGTTTTAATCTCTGGGTGCTCCCTTATAATACTTTCAACTTTAAAAGGTGACACATTCATGCTACCAACGTGGATGATTTCGCTTTTTCGACCAAAAACAACGATCTCCCCGCCATTGGTAACATAGCCAATATCTTGAGTATTGAACCAACCACCATCAGCAATTGCATTTTTTGTACTTTCAGTGTCGTTCAAATATCCACTGAACGGTATACGTGAACGCACGAAGATATTTCCCGTCGTTTCCCGAGGACACAAATTATTGTCATCGTCCACAACCTTTATTTCGAAGTCGGGAAATGGCGACCCACAATTGTAGTCTTCGAAATCGTCAACATGAGTTATCTCTTTTGCGCTATAAAATCCTATTTCAGTTGACGCATAATTGTAAAGAAGTCTTCTCGCTACTGGCCCAATAATTTTTGCAACTGAGTGACGCAAAGGGTATCCACCAGTAAAAATCGTATCGACTGGAAATCCCGTCCCATAGTCCAAACTCTCCTCTGTCAGCATACTGTAGAGACAAGGTCCTTCGATGACTGCATAATTACATTTCTCCTTGTTGATAATTTGAATAACGACCTTTGTCAAAGATTCTACTGAACCAGCTTTTGACAAATCGTCCAGTGTAACCCATGTACATCCTGTGCTTAGAAACTGAAACACATAGCCGGCAACACCACGAAATGGCATCATGTTAAAGAAGACATCATTTCGTTTAACATCCATCACACTGCCGTTACTACAATAGTAGCCAAGAATACCAAAATGCGTCCAAGTTGCCAGTTTAGAGAATCCAGTCGTTCCAGATGTTAACATGATCATACAGACGTCATCGGGGTGTATCATGGGTAAAGTCTGCTCTGCATTCTCACGTCCCAAGCGAATAACATGATTGAAATTGAAAGGGAACTCCAGGTAGTTCTTTTCTCCACAACAAATCGCAAATTTTAGGCCATTAATATTTGTATCTTGTATGTTTCCACTTTCATCCGTTGCCGACACCAAAGCTTTCATTGTTTCATAGTCTGTAACCGAATCTACATTGAATATAACTGCTTTGCATTTTCTCGCTTTTGTTATTGCATGTTTGACGTCTTTTCCGTCTCGGCGAACACAATTCAACCCAAGAGTTATGCCACCAGCCAACATAACCCCGAAGTGACAAATCAACCATTCGGGACTGTTCGGAACGCTCAAAGCGATGATGTCTCCCCTTTTTATTCCCATTTTGCTAAGACCTTTTGCAAACAACAGCGACTTTTCCAGAAGTTCTGCACATTTAACGGTTGTTCGAATGCCTTTCATTGTATGAAAAATAAACGCAGGCTTTTCCGGGATTTCTTTGGCAAAGTATTGTAAACGTTCTAACAGTGTTTCATACATAAAAGCTTTGTCCATTGGCGTAGAAATGTAGCTTCTCTCCATATTAAATTGATTTTTTCTAAACTACATTCATGACGTGACCTATAAAAGGATATCCCTTTACAGGATTATGCTGACTGGGTCTTTATCTATAGAATAAGCTATTCAAGTCACAACACGGCCATGTCCTGCACATAATGAATTTAATATCGTACACATAGGGATTCTAATGCATTTTTTTACCTTTATATATACATATATAGGTACCCCGATCGAATGCATCGGCAAACGAAGCAAGAATGAGGAAAGGGGGGAATTCTAAAATCATAAGCCCAAAATCACGGCAACTCGATCACTTCCAACACGAATCTAGACAGCATGAAAAAGACAAAACAAATAAACAAAAATGAACAACTAAAGCACTAGCAGTGTGAACCCCTATAAAAACTGAGGTATCATCAGGTGCTCCGGAAGGGGTATAAAGCATGATTCATATTTTGTCAATTTTCATTGAAAAAAATAACGACAACATGATTGCCCAAATTGCAACTCTATACAGACTGCAAAGTTTCAAATTAACTCATGAATGCACGTAGGTTAACGAACTAATCACGGCCACCAATCGCTAAATCATATCCAAATTTCGTTAGCGGGACTTCCGGATATTCGTTTTCGGGACTTTTTCTTTGCACTTCGAAGGTCTTAAGTTTCAACATTATCGGCTTAATTTCAAAAAGGCGAATATTATTCGATGTGTACTCATGGTTCCTACATTAACTGAAAACTACTGTAACACCGACGCTAGAGCGAGAAGCCTCTTTGAAAACAGTGGGAACGGACAAAATAATGCCTCGAACCAGAGACATATAATTATGTGTCTCTGCTCGAAGTAAACGGTTCGATTACATTGTTGAACTTCAGTTGAATAATCATGTTTCAATAGTCTACAAGAACAAACAGACAAGCCCTTGTTTATCTTAATTATTTGAAATTTCTGAAAATTACACATAGTACTCTGAGTTAGCGGTACCAGATAAGAGTAAGTGGTATCGAGCTTGAGTTAGAAATACTTACGCGGGTGTCTGCCATAAATAAGGAGACCCATCAAACAATATACCAGTACAAAGTGGGAAAAGTGGACCACGCAATGAAAAACGACTTAAACCTCCAGGAAAAAAACATTAAGGGGATACGATACAGTACCAAGGGCAGATAATAACGTCGCCGAATGTGGCATGTTGTTTTCGCGACGTCACGGATCAGAGCACGACGTCATAAATACCACACTACGAGAATTGCGGACAGATGACTACAACTATGAAAGCATGTACAATAAATCTATCATAAAATCGATGTGGTTGTGAATTGCTCATAACGTATTTGGGGACGTGGTAGCTCCAGATCCGACATATTTATCAAATTGAAACCTGATAGCATCAGTATCGTTTGCAATAGAATCAATTTTTCCCAACAACAATTTGATTTCGTTAAAAAAAAAAGATTTACACTTGTAACAAGTAAACAAACGTGCAGTAAAAATTTATCAAGTTTGCTGTAATTATTAGTTAAAACCACTACTGGAATACAAGTCTAAGAAATTTCAAGAGCCATTAAAATCTCGTGAATTTTCCAGTGACTCTTTTTTGCTTTTATTGAATCAGCTTCCCGTGGAATTTCTATAAACTATGTACACTTTTCTCCCGTGAAAATGCCATTAATTAGTTTCTGAAAATTGTTCTTGACAAAACAAATAAACAACTGAATGTAAGAATCAATAAGAACGCCACAAAATTAAAAACTTGAGATAGAACAGGCGTTTTGCATTTGCTCCGATTTGCATTTCATTTTCGCTGATTATTTCTTTCATTTGCGATTTTTTACTAGCTAATTTAAGATATAACAGGTAAATATTTCAATTGTTCAAACTTCATTACTGAAATAAATTATCGTGCTTTACAGTTTCTAGCCAGATTAAACCAATATCTTCAAGGCATTGCTGAAGTGTTTGATACTGATCTTTTTTATTTCTTTTCCTTTTAATTTCATTTTTTTATCTCTACCTTTTCACTTTTATCTTAAAATTTTCACATTTCACAAATTTTGCCATTTCACAAATAATTGTAAACAAAATAATAAAGTACCAAAATTGCAATTCATTTTAAATGTAGCTTTCATTTTCAGATTTAGCCAGTATACCTTCCATTATTGCATAGTACATTTAGTATTTAAACAAAATCGGCGCGAATGAAAACAAAAAATGAAATCGACGCAAATGAAAGAATGGATTTTTTTTTAAAAATCGGCACAATTTTCATACACCGGGTCGAACATTCTGACAAAGCTAGAATCTGGCGTAATTTTTAGCGCATGGGCTTACAAATATCGAGGTTGTTAGTTCGAATCTAGCATGCGACAGCTAAAAAATAATCCGTGAAATTATGTGATTTTTCACGGATTTTTACGACTTGAATTTTCACGGGGTGCTGTGAAAATTAAATGAAAAACACCGTGAAAATGCTTTTTTATATCACAATATGTTTACCAAGCAAATTATGTACGTAATTCTATACAATGTATTATCAATAAGTAATAGACAAGAGTATGACATTGAAGAGGCATATGTATGATAATTATCCTGTTAAACGCATTTTAACTTTAAATAAGGGTCGGTATATAATCATTTTGGGGACAACGGGAAAGGTCATTTATTTCACCGAGAATTCTGAAAAAACACTTATCAGGAGCGGGAGTTGATCAATATCATTTTTCGGGATGACTGGAAAATCGGGATCAACACTCATCCTACCCAACACCACATACAGGAGGCGCTCGATTCATTGTCCTGGACGTCCTGCACAGTTCCGTACAACAATCGAGTGATTGAGAACAGTGTTCTGGATCTGTTCCGTCTGTACTGACTACAGAGGTGGTGTAGTGTGCACAGTCCGCCATTAAAGATGGAGTGAAATGTAATGGATGCAGGAAAACAAATGTGAATTTTTTGAATTTGTATCATATTAATAAATGCTTTCTATATCAGGGGGTCCACTCGAATTGGTAAGTGCAGCGTGTATTTTGGTAAGTGCTGCCAAAGATGGCTGACGCGCCCCGCTTCGGCAAGAAAAGGTCAAGAAAAGGTCAGTGTTTGAGAGTGTCTTACCGTTGTACATTTGCTCGTTGTATTCTATAAATATTGCGTTTCGGCTCCCCTCCCATCTGAAAACCGATACGTGTATTTACTTTAGCACAAATAACGCTTTTCAGAAAGCTTTTGAAGGAAAACCGACGAGGGGTAGGTCAAAATTTTGAACACGCCAATTTCATCTTTGGATTTCTATACATCTAACGGATTAAATGTTACGTTTTTAGTATAGCGTTGTTGCTTATTGATTGGAAAACATGTCCAAGATTTATTTTTCATTAGGCTGTTTGTCGTTCTGTTTATTTTCGACATTACTTTAAATTTTGGTAAGTGCAGTGGGTTGTACGCTAAATTGGTAAGTGCAATATATTCCAATTCTATGGAAATATGATTACAAAAGATATCTGCATCATATTTCATATTTTTCCTAAGAAAAATGAAAGACTGTTTTTGTAGAACATTTAACTTGCAGAACGTGACAGCACCGTGGTATTTTGTTCCTGAATATTGAAAATGAATAAGAAGGAACAGAGAGAACAACAGAACGAAGCGTATATTTGTATTATTTCAAATATCGAATCGCGTCAAATATGTGTAAAAATGTCCGTAACCGCAAATGGAAAGTTTTATCTATGGCAAGAAGACTTAGTTCCTCCAAGCTAAATGTAATTGTAGAGACTTTGTCTCGTGTGCGATTGTTTTCTCTATATCCTTTATTGTGTATTGAAAGGAATGTTGTTTAGTGTTCACGTCTGCTGTGAATCAAGTTGGAGCTTATACAGAACAAAAGACTTAGGTTTATTTACGGAGTTTTAACAGAGTGAAAATCAAAGATTTCTTGTTATTACTTAAAGTGACCTAAATCATTTACAAAATCTTTGATCTCCAATCCTGCTCTGTTATATCAAGGTTATCGTAAGGTTACAAAAAGAACTGAAATTAACAAAGTAAACACTTCACTTTAATCAGCTCTCAACAATTAGATGATTTTAAACCAAGGTTCTGACTTGCCATGATAGTTTATCGAGATCTCTTGTCATGTTACCTTGCTTTTCTTTAGTAGACATTTGTTTAGTTTACCCTCCAACTAGGGTTAGATCTGCAATGAGCAGTGAAACCGGTAGTAGAGAGGAAACTGTTCTGTTGATTTAATTTTTTTTCAAATAATTGTAACAGATTTTTTTTACACTCCCGAAATATGAATTTTTGTGATAGCTAGTGCTTATTTTCAAGATTTAAGTTACCTGAAAATAACTTAAATATAGAATAAAAAGATAACAGGAATCACCTACAATGGCCGAAAGACATAGTCACCTGCCACAAATTAGTGTTAATTCAAAATCATTATCAATCAATATAAGTAAACAATAAATATAATAGATCTTATCACCTTGACGCACACCTACATCGAATGAAATACATTCTATGAGTTTTGGTCGGCTTTTGAAACAACCTATTGGAACTAAACTTGTTTATAATGGTCCTTAGATGGGCCTTTTAACACAGATATTTGACAGGTCCGCATTTCACCAAAGATTACTTGATATGTGATATGAGAGCTTAATTCAGCATTCACAGGTTTTATGTTGTCTGGTGATTATTTTAAGATACATGTATAAGCACAAACGAAATAATCCAATTTTAAGTTTAGTCTAGATTCAATAATGATAAATTTACAAAAATATATTAGGTTCGATTATATCACCCTGAGGAACACCTACATCGAATTAAATACATTCTAATGGTTTAATCGCCTGCCTTTAAAACAACCTATTATAATCGAAATTTGGCTCGATGGGCTCTTAACTTGAGCAATGATTTTTGTTGGGTTTGCATTTCACCAATTCAAAGATTGCTTCGATGTAGTAACCTGACATTATCTTTAGTCTGAATTCAAAATAATCATCAACTGTCAACTTAAATAGACAAAAATATGATCAAATATACTTGTTTTGCCATACACCTACATCGAATAAAATACATTGTAACTGTTTTATCGTTGGCCTTTCAGACAACTTGTTCATAATGGTCCTTAGATGGACGCTTCAACATAGGTATTTGACAGGTCTGCATTTCACCAAAGATAACTGTGAAACGAGACCTTTGGAAACTCGTACAAATGTTTTATTTTGTCTGGTGATTATTCTAAGAGATAAGCACAAATGAAGTATTCTGATATTAATTGTAGGACAGATTCATGAAAAATATACAACAAAATATTCAAGGTTCGATTATAGCACCATGAGGAACACCTACATCGAATTAAACACATTATAAGTGTTTTATCGCCGGTCTTTAATACAGCCAATTGGAATCTAAATTTGGTCACAATGGTCCTTAGATGGGCTCTTAACTTGAACAAAGTTTTGCATTTCACCAACATTTGCTGGGACTTAGTATAAATCTGACATTATTTAAAGTTTGAATTCAAAATCCTGATCAGCAGTCAACTTAAATAGACAAAAATATATTTTGCCTTAACACACACCTACGTCAAATTAAATACATGCTAACATATAACTGGAAGCAAACATGGCCACAATTGGTATTGGATGGACTCTTCATCAAAGGTAGCTGGCATGTACGGCATTTCATCAAAAGCTGCAGACTGGGAGATTAGTTTAACATTGTAACATATGGAAATATGTTTTGTTTTTCAAAAATACTTTTGTCTGGTGATTATTTTAAAGATATCAACTCAGACTTAGTAACCTGATATAATCTTGACAGTGAATTTTAAATCATTATCGGCAATCACTATAAATAGATCCAAAGGATATACAAGGTTTGATTATATCACCTTGGCACACACCTACGATGATATAATAGATCCTTACATTTTTTGCCTGCTTATGACTGCTGGTGATTAGCACACTTTTATAGGTTAATTGACATCTACTAACGTCCGGAATCAAGATCATGCTCAGCATATCTAAGCATCGAATATCACCTTGACACACACCCACAGAGAACTAAGTTAATCGTAGACCTTTCTCTCAAACAACAAATTCGAACAAAAATAGGTTAAGATAGCCCTTAGACAAATCCTTCAACAATAGTATCTGACAGGTCCATATTTGATCAAGGATTGCTGCCAATTGTTAGCATCGTCAAACATTGTAACCTTATTGGAAAAGCATTCAAAAGAATTTTTTGTCTGGTGTATGGTGATTATTTGTATGATATAAGCATAGACTAGGTAACCGATTTCATCTTCAGTCTGAATTAAAATCATAATAAATAGACAAAAAGCATATTAGGATTAATAATATCACCTTGACGATCACCTGCATCAAAATATTATAATAAATTCATTCTAAACTGTTCAATACCGGTCTTCCAAGCAACCAATTTATACATAAAAATGTAAATTTGCAATCTAAGTAACTGATGAAGCAGAAGTTAGTGTTTCGTTCGACAGTGTTATCTGATAAGTGAATAGATATTTAATGGTGCTACCCGTATCGTATTTCTAAAAGTGCCTGCAAAGCTGCATAATTTTGTATGGCCCTGCAACGAAAATTCGGGGGCAAATTGAATTACCCTTGTTTAATTATCCGTCCGTTCTTCCAAATGTATGCTACATGGTTTGTCGACGCAACTCCTACTACAGTTTTATGCTAGGAAGCTTTGTCACATTTACAGCAGTTCCCCTTAATAAAAGAATCAAAGTGGGAACTAGGCAAGCAGTCGATATAGACAGGTTTTCGATTTTATTGCTTTGGTATTCAATGGAACATATTTAACTATAGATGTATTTTGAAATACAATTTATTCCTCCAAAACGTTACCACTGTTTGGCAGCGGATTTTTTCTTCATTCTTTTCTTTTTTATTTCGATGAATAAATAAAATCTTCGAGTTAACTAGTTAAATATATGTATTGTGATGGAGCTCCGCAGTATTTACTAGTAAATGGAAGATATAGTAAAGTAATAGTTATTTTCTCCTCTCTGGCTACAGTGTTATAACCGTTATTAATATTGATGCAGGTCTTATTTTCCTCTAGCAGAATTTAAGATTTCAGATGTGTTTTTTTTCTTTCCTTTTTTCAAAATATTGAGAAATAACTGACTTATATAACCAGAATTTTTTATCAAAGATTTCTATGTAGAAAATTCAAGATAAAAACTTGAAAATTCAAGATAATAAGTTGCAAATTTAAGATAAAACATGAAAATTC
>MJUU01016195.1:121532-147846 GCA_002080025.1 Modiolus philippinarum | reverse complement strand
TCAATTCATGAAATAATTTGAATATAAGCTCAATCACCCCACTTTTCATTATATTTAAGAAAAGATCAATACAAAGTCTAACAATGTAAATTCAATCAAAATTCTTTCTGATGAAACTTTTGGAAAAATAATTATTTCTTTTAAGATTTCAACAATAAAAGGCAAAAAATTGTGAGCGTTATATTTTATTTTCTGCATTCTCTCATGATATGAATTAATCCAGGGAAATATCACAACATTCTACGAGTCACTTTTTGAACCCTGACGTATAACCTTAAAAATAACTTACACCGACCAAAATTTTGGCGTACACCGCACTGCACTTACCAAAATTTGAAGTAACGTCGAAAATAAACAGAACGACAAACAGCCTAATGAAAAATAAATCTTTGGCATGTTTTCCAATCAACAAGCAACAATTCTATACTAAAAACGTAACATTTAATCCGTTAGATGTATAGAAATCCAAAGATGAAATTGGCGTGTTCAAAATTTTGACCTACCCCTCGTCGGTTTTCCTTCAATAGCTTTCTGAAAAGCGTTATTTGTACTAAAGTAAATACACGTATCGATTTTCAGATGGGAGGGGAGCCGAAACGCAATATTTATAGAATACAACGAGCAAATGTACAACGGTAAGACACTTTCAAACACTGACCTTTTCTTGCCGAAGCGGGGCGCGTCAGCCATCTTTGGCAGCACTTACCAAAATACACGCTGCACTTACCAATTCGATTGGACCCCCTGTATAAGATAATACAGAAAATACTTTATCCTAGTTAAAGCAAACTTAGAAAACATTTTAAAGCTATTGACTTTTTGATATAACGATGCATTTATCAAAAGTAAGTCTGTCAAGTATTTATCTAAAAAAAAATAAGAACTCTGTCAATCAGTTACGTTGAAAAAACCATTTCATATTGCAAAATGTTGAGCCAGATTATCATGACCCCCTTTCATATTATTGGAACATTTAATATTTTTTTTAGCTTTAACATACAATTTTTGACAAGGATTAAACCTACTATGCAAGGCATGTTACTACAACTACGAATTCTATTGATAGGAAAAAGAAGGGAAACGGGCATTTATTGTTCCTTCGATATTCTACTGCCGTTGTTTCATTGTTTTTTATCAACAAATTCGTTCGCGAAAGTAACTTTCACACAATCGACGTCCATTTTGATATAAGAACTTCCTGTTCCAAGCCATTCGATTCGCTTGTCCAGAACATTGTGATCGGAACATGTCCAGCACAGAGAATCGAGTGCCCCCACAATGAATTCTGTTTTTTTTTCGTCAAGGACCAGGGACTCAGTCACCGTATATAGGTCTGTATACATGAACAGCAGCAGTAAGGACATAATCATTTTTTGCAATCAACACAGACACTAAAAGGGTCTTGTAGGTATTTGACTGATCTTTGTGAATGTCTTTAGACGGAAATAATCACAGGATCAATTCTCTGTTCTGTTTGATGTCTTTTCGAAACAAACACTGATTGACGACGTTCAAGTTTCCGAGCGAAATATAATGTAACGTCATTTCGCGCCAAAACCGGCAATACTCATTTGTAGTGATAAAAAATGTCAGTTTTCTCTCTGTAGCTTTAAAATAAGCACATGGATCCCCATTTTTCAAAACGAATTTCAAAAGAGTGATGTTTCACGGAGATCTATGCGAATTTTGAAGAAAAAATCAGTTCACAATTTTTTTTCTATGTGAAATTTTACCTACGAGTAATGGACGTTTATTCTATAAATATTTACATAAATGTCAATTTCGAACCACAAATAATGAAATTTAGTTTTAAAATGTTTACTCACCTTCTTCAAAAATATCTCACGAAACTGTAGTAAAAAACCGGAACCAATTAGCTTAATTAGTTTTAAAGTTATAACATTTTAAATATTACTGTAAAAATCCAATTTTTACGAAAAATTTTGGAAAATGAGAAATTTTGAATGGTAATTATCTCGAAAACGAAATCACGGAGCTATACTTTTCTTTGCAGATTTGGAAAGAGCTTGTTCAAATTGACTTTATTTCAAAATTTCGCGAAAAAATCAGTTCAGGATCTTTACTGTATCGTATCCCCTTCATTTGGGAGACTAAAATATACTTTTACTGCAATTTAATCAAGATATTTTTCACACATTTTGAACCAGACAAGAACTAGAACAACGCGTGTATGGCACTCGGTGGATGTCCTCAGTTCTGGATTTGGCCTCCTATTTCGATATTTTTGGTAATGAGTATTTCTTTTTTGACTATTTTTGGATTATGGATTTCCATATTATTTGATTCTAATGCTGCTGATGAGAGGTTACTCCTTGAAAAAGGTGTACAGCATAACGAAATTTACTGTTTACTATGCAACTTCGGTATTTTAGTGTTATATAAATCCCAATTTCCCCAAATGGAAACATTAAATCTTTGTTCAGATCAAAATTAAAAGTAAAAATAAGAAAAAGAAGTGTGGACCCTAAAATATTTCACGCCCATCCCTGTCTTGCTACTAGAATTTGTGTCAAAAATCAAACTGACCTTTTAAATAAAAAAAAACTGACTACAGTGTGAGCCTATCATTAATACATGTAGATACTGAGAAACCAAACTAAGTCAGTCACTAAATCATAAACATAAAATCAGGGGCAAACCCAGGACAAACCAACATAGTAAATATGATTTACCTAGCATAGAGGGAAGGTTTGGATCCAAGACTTTTAACCCCACCGCAATTTTTGCGCCTGTCCCAAGTCAGAAATATGTTGGTCATTGGCTTGTCCTTGTCTTCATATAAAATTCTAGTTTCTTGATATTTGGGTTATTGGATGTGGTTTGTCTCCATTGATTTATTCACCTTTTTAGCTTTTTGGGCCATTTAGGGCTTGCTTTATGGTGTGAGGTTCCTCACTGTGTTGAAGACCGTACGGTGACCCCTAGGTGCTTTGTTTTGGGTTGTTTTAATCTGAATATGGGATGTTGCCTCCTTGACATTTACCCCATTTCCTTTCTTTTTCATATTCATTAATATATAATGAGAAACCAAACATGCTCACTATACCGAGAAATTGAGGTCACAATAAACTAACATGTACCACACATCCTTGATCTACCACTGACGGATACTGATGAACTTGACATGTTCACTGGAGTTTGAGGTCATAGACAAAAAAAACCCAAATATATGAGACTGTCATGTACTACATAAAAAAAAAACCACATACCAAATTATATATCATTGGCCTACCATAAACAATGACCAAGAATCTGAATTTACCAGAAGAAGTTAACGTGCTCACTAGACCGTAAAATTGAGGTCAATGACAAACGCCAAATACCAGGTTGGCACATCAATGATCAACCCACATACTGAATATCATTGACCTATCACTTAAATTTAGAGAAAATGGCATAATTAGTAAAACTTTACATGCTCAGTAGACTGTGAAATTTAGGTTAAGGACAAAAACCATATAACAGACAGTCATGTTCTATCCAAGACGAACCTATATATATCAAATTTAATTGACCTAGTTTTAATAGTTACTGAGAAACTGAACTAATCGCAACAAGTGTGGATAGTATTGTAAGGTAATACGAATTCTCTTACTTGTAGAACAAGACTTTGTTACACAAGCAAAATTAGAAAAAGGAATTCTCCCCGAGTCACAAGCCCACAACTAGATAAAACCCAATGAACTGGAACCAAACTCAAACTTGATCTGTAACTTATGGAGGTAGACTAAAATGCCAAATATAAGATCAATGCCTGTAATGGTTGAACAAAAAAGTGCGTGAACTGATATTTCACCAAAATTTTTCTAAGTGCAAGGCTCATTACTCTGTCGAAAATCATTGGACGAGAACAAATCTCAAATTTGACCTGTAACTTATTAGTAGTGAATCTCATCTCTTTGGCCCCATAAGGCCTATGTTAAATTTCATTTTTCTATCCCCCGTGCAATCAACCGTGACTTATAAGAAGCAGGAGATGCTGACTCTACCGGTGCACCTGATCTCACTCATGGTTATTATTGGGCCCGTGTTGTTCATCTATATGTGCGTCTTAATTGTTCCTGTCTGTTCTGTTCTCATGTGGTGTCCTTGTATTTTGATATTTCGGTTCTCACTTACTTTTTTACTTTCAGACCAGTCTTCCAACGTCCTGAACGTAGAGCACCGCAAACGCAGTGTAGCTGTGTGAGAGTAGTGGGACGCGGGGAGACGTTGTTTTCAATACCTCCCTACCCATTCCATAACTTATTTAGTTTTTATGTACTTATTGTTTTGTTTTGTATTGTACCATTACTTTTTAGACATCTGTTTCATTGTATTTTTTTCTGTTGTTTTTCCCGAATAATATCCCACTTCTTATTTTTCTGTGTCTCCGTCTTGTGTTGTGTTCTCCATTGTACTTATCTTAGTTTTGTATTTTCTCAATTCCTCATCTGGCTCTGTTAGTCTATTCTTGCCAGCCGTTACTTTATACTTCCTTAGAATTAACCTCTTTAGAATACCTATATCGATAAAACCCAAGNCACCAGCTGGATACAATCTTTGAAGGGGACCAACCAAGGATCATTGTGACCAAGTTTGATTCCAATTGGCCCAGTAGTTTCAGAAAAGAAGATCTTTTAATGCATTTCCCATAGGGTCCCATCTTGGATGGGGTACAGATAAGCTGGACACAAACTTTGAAGCGGACCAACCAAGGACTATTGTGACAAATGTTGGTTCCAATTGGCCCAGTGGTTTCAGAGGATATATTTGAATGCATTTCCTATAGGGTCATCATGTTAATCTATGTTCCCCACTGGCGGCCATCTGGAATGAGGTACTACAGACCAGCTGGACACAAACTTTGAAGGGGACCATCTATGGACTATTGTGACTAAGTTTGGTTCCAATTGGTCCAGAGGTTTCAGAGGAGATCTTTGAATGAAAGTCAACGACGGAGGGGCGCAAAGTGAAGGCAAAGCTCGCCCTGGCATAGCCAGGTGAGCTAAAATGTGCAGAAAAAAGGGTGTGTTTTTGATACAAAAACGAACGTCTCCCCTATATTTATCTTCCTGGAGAATATTTGTATCTTGATATGTTGCCACTGCATTTGGATATTACTAAATTTTGTTGAAATCCAAAGAAAGATCAAAATTCAAAAATCAAACATAGAAAGCAGTCAAACCCTGCTAAGCTCACCTCGTTGCGCAGCATTGTCACATGTTGCACATGTCAGTTAACAGGAATGGACTATAACCATTACTTTTAGATTCAGTCATGCATTGTTGCTGTCATCCCAAAATGCATCATACATACCATTATGGTTGATGTGGGCCATGTCATTAAGCGGGAATAGACTTTAACGATTCAACCTAACCAAATTGCTCATGCATAAAATGTAGGTCACAGACAGCATCCGAAGCATGCATTGTTGTTGTCTACCCAAAATGCATCACACATACCAATATGGTTGATGTGGGCCGTGTCCCCGAGGCCGTGTCAGTAAGCGGGAATGGACTTTAACCATTCTACCAGACGCGGACGCAGACGCAGGGGGTATCACATAAGCCCCCCTCAATTCGTGAGGTGAGCTAAAAATTGCCCGATCCATCCGGCCAGACAATATGCACATATAGGTCAACAATCCTGTAAAGTTTGGTGGAAATCCGATGAAAGATGTAGAAGAATTAGCATCCACAAACTTAATTTAACAAATTCTATGTCAAAAAGGGGCATAACTACCACAAAAATTGGCCGATCTATGAGGCGAGACGATAAACACAACTAAGCATGATGGTCGGCAATATTCTGTGAAGTTTGGTTGAAATCCGATGAAAGATGTTGGAGAATTGGCGTCCACAAACTTAATTTTGCAAAAGTCTTAGTCAAAAAGGGGCATAACTCCAACAAAAATTGTCCCATCAATCCAGTGAGATGATATTCACAACAAGGCATGATGGTCAACAATCCTGTGAAGTTGGATTGAAATCCAATGAAGATGTAGGAGAATTGGTGTCCACAAACTTAATTTATGAAAATTTAAGTCAAAAAGGGGCATTACTCCCACAAAATCTGCAGATCAATCAGACGAGAAGATATGCCCAATTAGGCATGATGGTAAGCAATCCTGTGATGTTTGGTTGAAATCTAAAGATGTAGGAGAATTGGCGTCCACAAACTTAATTTGCAAAATTCTAAGTCAACAAGAGGCTCTCAAGAGCCTGTATCGACCACCTGGACTCTAGCTTACATAAACAGTATTTGTTAACTGATCTAAATTGAACCATGGTTCCATTTTGTCAAGTGGTCTCAGCAGGCAAGGCCTTCGAAAATGTTTCAGTTAGGTTCAAGTTTGGTCAAGTTTTGGACAACCAAGGACTTGTGGCCAAGTTTGGTTCCGACTGGCTAAGCCGTTGCAGTGAGAAAGATCCTTGAATGAGTTTTCCCATAGGGTCAAATGTTTAACTATGTTTATTGCTGGCATCAATCTTGGATACAGCACTGACATGAAAAACACTTTTTTTGTAGGGGACCACCTAAGGACTATTGTGGCAAAGTTTGGTTTCAACTGGCTCAACAGTTTCAGAGGAGATGATCTTTGAATGTGTTTACCCATAGGGTAAAATGTTAAAACAATGTTCACGCTGGCGGCCATCTTGGATATCGCGCGGACCTGAAAAACACCTTTTTAGTAACCGACCATCTAAGGACTATTGTGGCCAAGTTTGGTTCCAATTGGCTCAGCAAATTCAGAGAATATTTTTGAATGTGTTTTCCCATAGCTTCCAGTGTTAAGACTGTGTCCCACTGGCGGCCATCTTGGATATAGTGGAGACCTGAAAAACACTTTTTTGTAGGGGACCACCTAAGGACTATTGTGGCCAAGTTTGGTTCCAATTGGCTCAGCAGTTTCAGAGGAGAAGATCTTTGAATGTGTTTTCCCATAGGGTCCAATGTTAAAACAATGTTTCCCGCTGGCAGCCATCTTGGATATCGAGGGGACCTGAAAACCCCCTTTTTTATATGGGACAATCTAAGGACTATTGTGGCCAAGCTTGGTTCCAATTGGCTCAGAAGTTTCAGAGAAGAAGATCTTTGAATGCGTTTTCCCATAGGGTCCAATGTTAAGACAATGTGTTCCGCTGGCGGCCATCTTGGATATAGTGCGGACCTGAAAAACATCTTTTTTGTAGGAGACCATCTAAGGACTATTGGTGCCAAGTTTGGTTCCAATTGGCCCACATTTTCAAGGAGAAGATCTTTGAATGTGTTTTCCCATAGGGTCAAATGTTAAAACAATGTTTCCCACTGGCAGCCATCTTGGATATCGCATGGACCTGAAAAATCCCTTTTTGTAAGGGACCACCTAAGGACTATTGAGGCCAAGTTTGGTTTCAATTGGCTCAGCAGTTACAGAGATCTTTAAATGTGTTTTCCCATAGGGTTCAATGCTAAAACTATGTTTCCCGCTGGCAGCCATCTTGGATATCGCACGGACCTGAAAACACCTTTTTTGTAAGGGAACACCCAAGGATTATTGTGGGCAGGTTTGGTTCCAATTGGCCCAGTAGTTTCAGAGGAGAAGATCCCCGAATGAAGTTTATGCCGGACGGAAGGACGGATGGACAACGGATGCAGTGATGGCAAATGCTTACCCTGGCATAAGCCAAGTGAGCTAAAAAGGGGCATAACTCCAACAAAAATAAGCCGATCAATCTGGCGAGACAATATGCACAACTAATGATGGTCAACAATCCCGTGAAGTTTGGTTGAAATCTGATGAAAGATGTAGGAGAATTGGCGTCCACAAACTTTGTGATGGGCGGACAGAAAGACTGATGGATTGATGAAAAAGAAAACAAGAGGCTCTCAAGAGACTGTATCGCTCACCTGGGCCATGGCTGACAAAATAATTCAAAATAATCCCAACATTTAAGGGTCTCAAGTTTGTTGATAGACATTGGTGTAATATGATCCAAAATTAAACTATGTTCCCCATTGGCAGCTATTTTTGATGGGGTGTAGACCGACTGTCCCCTCTCTTGAAGATAACCATCTAAGGATCATTTTGCATCACTTTGGTTCCAATTGGCCTAGTCTTTTCAGAGGAGATCTTTGATTGATTTTCCATTAGGTTTAAGGTTAAACAATGTTCCCCTCTGACTGCCATCTTGGATGCTATGCGGACATGCCAGACACATTTTATGAAGGGGACCAAGTAAGGACCATTGTGATCAAGTATGATTCCAATTGGCCATGTACTGTCAGAGGAGAAGATCTCCCTATTGGGTCCAATTTTAAACACGTTCACTGGCGGCCATCTTGGATATGATGTGGACTTGCCTAACACATTTTTAAAAGGGGCCACCTAAGGACCATTGTGACCAAGTTTGGTTCCAATTGGCCCAGTATTTTAAGAGGAGAAGATTTTTGCAATATTGTCCAATTTTCGACAAAGTTCCCCACTGGTGGCCATCTTGGTTGAAGTGCGGACTTGCCAGATACAATTTTTAAACGGGACCACCCAATAACTATTGTGAACAAGTTTAGTTCCAATTGCCGTAGTGGTTTCAGAGAGAATCTTTGAATGCTTTCCAATAGGGTCCAATGTTACAAACACATTCCCAGCTGGCGGCCATCTTGGATATGATACGAACTTGCCAGACATTTTTTTAAAAGGGGCCACCAAAGGGCCATTTTGACCAAATTTGGTTCCAATTGGCCCAGTAGTTTCAGAGGAGATCTTTGAATATAGGGTCCATTTTACCACAAAGATCCTACTGGCGGCCATCTTGGATGGCATGTTGACTTGCCGGACACATTTTGCAAGGGGAACCACCTAAGGACTATTGTGACCAAGTTTCTTTCCAATTGCCCAGCAGTTTCAGAGAAGAAGATGTTTGAATGAAAAATTTACGACGGACAGACCACGGACACAGTGATGGCAAAACTCTCCACGACATAGCCAGATCATTAATAAAGTCAATGCATGCTATGAAGCCTAGATGCTCTTTCAAAATTTATCTATTAATGATAATTGCATGGTAGGCAAACAATAATCACTGTAAGACACAATACACATTTATATACAAAAATTATTAAGATGTGAAATAAGTAAAGTTTTTGGAAGTACTTTTGCTAAAAATTGTAAAAATTTGTACAAAAAACACTTTTTTTTCCCTTGACACTGAAATAAAAAATTAAAAATGCATAAATTTTGAAAATTTTACGGAACAAGAGGCTCTCAAGAGCCTGTATCGCTCACCTGGTCCTTGATTAACATAGACATTTAATGTTGAAGAGCCAATATACATGTATATAATTAAACTATAGTTTAAATATGCCCAATTAGTTTAAGGGGAGAAGACTGCTGTTAGTGTAACCCATGGGGTCCAATATTAAACTATGTTACCTGTTGGCAGCGATGTTGGATAAAGAGGGAACCTGACAAAAAAAGTTTGGTACCGATTGGCTCCGCAGTTTCAGAGAATAAGATTTTTGAACGTGTTTTCCCATAGGGTGCAATGTTAAAACTATGTTATCCGCAGACAGTCATCATGAATATCAAGCTGACCTGAAAAACATTTTTTATTGCAAGGGACTACCCAAGGACTATTGTGGCAAAGTTTGGTTCAAATTGGCCCAATAGTTTCAGAGAAGATCTCTGAATGTGTTTCCCAATAGGGTCCAATTTTTAAAGTATGCTCACAGCTGGCGGCCATCTTGGATATAGCATGAACCCCAAAAAAACTATATTTGTAAGGGAGCACCCAAGGACTATTGTGACCAAGTAAGGTGCCAATTGGCTAAGTAGTTTCAGAGAAGAAGATCTTTGAATGTGTTTTCCCATAGGGTCCAATCTTAAAACTATGTTTCCCGCTGGCAGCCATCTTGAATATAGCGTGGACCTGAAAAACACCTTTTTTGTAAGGGACCACCAAAGGACTACTGTGGCCAGGTTTGGCGCCAATTGGCTCAATAGTTTCAGAGAAGAAGATCTTTGAATGTGGTTTCCCATAGGGTCCATTGTTAAAACTATGTTAACCGCTGGTGGCCGTCTTGGATATCGCACAGATCTGAAAAACACCTTTTTTGTAAGGGATCATCTAAGTACTATTGTGGCCAAGTTTGGTGCCATTTGGCTCAGTAGTTTCAGAGGAGAAGATCTTTGAATGTGTTTTCCCATAGGGTCAAATGTTAAAACTATGTTAACCGCTGACGGCCATCTTGGATATCGCACGGACCTGAAAAACACCTTTTTTGTAAGGGACCACCCAAGGACTATTGTGGCCAAGTTTGGTGCCAATTGGCTCAGTAGTTTCAGAGGAGAAGACCTTTGAATGTGTTTTCCCATAGGGTCCAATGTTAAAACTATGTTCCCCGCTAGCAGCCATCTTGGATATCGCGCGGACCTGAAAAACACCTTTTTTGTAAGGGACCATCTAAGGACTATTGTGGCCAAGTTTGGTTCCAATTGGCCCAGTAGTTTCAGAGGAGAAGATCTTTGAATGAAAAGTTTACGCCAGACGGACAGACGACAGACGCAAAGTGATGGCAAAAGCTCACCCTGGCATTAGCCAGGTGAGCTAAAAAAGGCTACAACACTGAGACTGGTTTTCTGATTTTCTTCAAAATTGCAGGGTTGATAGATCTCGCATTATGAACAATTTTGCTCCTGTCAGATTTTTGATATCTTTTGAGTTATTTGCCATAAACAGCGATTTACCCCTATGTTCTTTTTTTAGTAACAGCGGCCATGTTGTTTGGTCCTCGAAAAAAATTTTAAACTACATACCCTGGTGATGACCCAGGCCTAGTTTGGATTTTTGAAATAAAAGTTCACGACTGACAGACAGAAGATGGATGCAAAGTGATGGCGAAAGCTCACCCTGGCATAGCCAGATGTGCTAAAAACAATGTCTCCTCCTTGAGAGGGGAGAGACATAATTTACCAATTGCCCTAGACTATAATTTTATGAAATTTAGGTTAAGGGCATCAGTTGTTCCAAAAAAAGGGGGTGGGCAGTTCCAGGGGTGGGGGTGGGACCCCCCCCCCTTTTTTTGGACAATCCTGTATTTTGTATGTTTTATTAAGAATACCCGGCAAAAATTTCCTTTTTCTAAATTGAAAACCGTTTTCAAATACCCTGGATCCGCAACTGAAGGGCAAAAGCCAATGTACTGCCCAAGTTATATACATGCCAAACATCACTGACCTACCACTTATGGTTACGGAGGAAATGACCTATGCACGTCTTGCTTTACCTGCATCTTATGTTGCAGGCGAGACAAAAAGAACTATTTTGTAAGTACACTAGATCCTGACCTTCAATCCACTGACCACAAAATCTAAATGTGTCTTCCTATAGTCATTCAAATTCATTATGTCTTTCTTGAGTTATGCAATGGTGCAAACTTATGGACCAAATTTTTAATTTCTGCCAGTANTGGTTCCAATTGGCCCAATAGTTTCAGAGAAGATCTCTGAATGTGTTTCCCAATAGGGTCCAATTTTTAAAGTATGCTCACAGCTGGCGGCCATCTTGGATATAGCATGAACCCCAAAAAACACTATATTTGTAAGGGAGCACCCAAGGACTATTGTGACCAAGTATGGTGCCAATTGGCTAAGTAGTTTCAGAGAAGAAGATCTTTGAATGTGTTTTCCCATAGGGTCCAATCTTAAAATTATGTTTCCCGCTGGCAGCCATCTTGAATATAGCGTGGACCTGAAAAACACCTTTTTTGTAAGGGACCGCCAAAGGACTACTGTGGCCAAGTTTGGCGCCAATTGGCTCAATAGTTTCAGAGAAGAAGATCTTTGAATGTGGTTTCCCATAGGGTCCATTGTTAAAACTATGTTAACCGCTGGCCATCTTGGATATCGCATAGACCTGAAAAACACCTTTTTTGTAAGGGATCATCCAAGTACTATTGTGGCCAAGTTTGGTGCCATTTGGCTTAGTAGTTTCAGAAGAGAAGATCTTTGAATGTGTTTTCCCATAGGGTCCAATGTTAAAACTATGTTAACCGCTGACGGCCATCTTGGATATCGCACGGACCTGAAAAACACCTTTTTTGTAAGGGACCACCCAAGGACTATTGTGGCCAAGTTTGGTGCCAATTGGCTCAGTAGTTTCAGAGGAGAAGACCTTTGAATGTGTTTTCCCATAGGGTCCAATGTTAAAACTATGTTCCCTGCTGGCAGCCATCTTGGATATCGGGCGGACCTGAAAAACACCTTTTTTTGTAAGGGACCATCTAAGGACTATTGTGGCCAAGTTTGTTTCCAATTGGCCCTGTAGTTTCAGAGAAGATCTTTGAATGAAAAGTTTACGCCGGACGGACGGACGACGGACGCAAAGTGATGGCAAAAGCTCACCCTGGCATTAGCCAGGTGAGCTAAAAAAGGCTACAACACTGAGACTGGTTTTCTGATTTTCTTCAAAATTGCAGGGTTGATAGATCTCGCATTTTGAACAATTTTGCTCCTGTCAGATTTTTGATATCTTTTGAGTTATTTGCCAAAAACAGCAATTTACCCCTATGTTCTTTTTTTAGTAACAGCGGCCATGTTGTTTGGTCCTCGAAAAAAATTTTAAACTACATACCCTGGTGATGACCCAGGCCAAGTTTGGATTTTTGAAATT
Source organism: Modiolus philippinarum (assembly GCA_002080025.1). NCBI lineage: Eukaryota > Metazoa > Mollusca > Bivalvia > Mytilida > Modiolidae > Modiolus > Modiolus philippinarum. The sequence continues at coordinate 135,193 of MJUU01016195.1, read as the reverse complement.
AAAGTTCACGACTGACAGACAGAAGATGGATGCAAAGTGATGGCGAAAGCTCACCCTGGCATAGCCAGATGTGCTAAAAACAATGTCTCCTCCTTGAGAGGGGAGAGACATAATTTACCAATTGCCCTAGACTATAATTTCATGAAATTTAGGTTAAGGGCATCAGTTGATCCAAAAAAAGGGGGTGGGCAGTTCCAGGGGTGGGGGTGGGACCCCCCTCCTTTTTGGACAATCCTGTATTTTGTATGTTTTATTAAGAAATACCCAGCAAAAATTTCCTTTTTCTAAATTGAAAACCCTTTTCAAATACCCTGGATCCGCAACTGAAGGGCAAAAGCCATGTACTGCCCAAGTTTAATACATGCCAAACATCACTGACCTACCACTTATGGTTACGGAGGAAATGACCTATGCACGTCTTGCTTTACCTGCATCTTATGTCGCAGGCGAGACAAAAAGAACTATTTTGTAAGTACACTACATCCTGACCTTCAATCCACTGACCACAAAATCTAAATGTGTCTTCCTATAGTCATTCAAATTCATTATGTCTTTCTTGAGTTATGCAATGGTGCAAACTTATGGACCAAATTTTTAATTTCTGCCAGTATTTGTGAACTTTGCCCTTGACCTATTGAGCAAAAAATCAAAAGGCACCTCCTCAACTCATAAGCTTTCATCTTTGCATGGTTCTTTTTTAAATCTGGCCCAAATTTTAACTCCTGTAGGCATGTGTGACCTTGATCTTTTTTGTTCTAACGAGACCAAAAAAGATATATTTCTGCTTCAACTATGAAGTTTTTCATCTAAGCAAGTTTCAATCAAATCCTTGAAGGCATAATGAAGTTATGCTCCAGAAACCAATTGGCCTGAAATTTCAATATCTGGAAGTAGTTTCAAGTTGTTTCAATTTGTGATGCAGACCTTTGACCTACTGATCCTAACTTCCTTACCTCTAATTCTTTCATCTGTGTTTTGTTTCATTCAAATCAATAAAGCACGACTGAAGTTATCCTCTGGAAACAAATTTTTATTTTTTGTAAATCTTTGTGACCTGTCATTTTTACCGACTGAGCCCAATATAAACGGTTGTATTCCTAATGTTGTTTTTGAGATCCTTTCATTCCCTGAATGACATAACATCTTTTATGACATTCCAGGCATTTTCAGGTTCACATACACTTACGGTTGATTGCATTTCCAACACACACACAATGTCAATGCATCTGAAAAAGGCCATCTAATTTGTAACAAAAGGGAATTCTACTTTCCCCGTGAAGATGAGTATTTGTTCTGAATGACGTGATATTATTTGCACATTTTCAAAGACAAGAGGAAAGCTGTCAATGTGACATCAAACCTGGTTTTCTTTTACATTGACAGTATATCCTACACATGGATTGGCCCTGAATATCTGAAATGTACTAATTATTTTCATTAATTTTCAATGTTAAACCTTCCACCAAAGTAGCCCCCTGCGCGCGGTCCCCCGCAGCATCCTCTGAGCTTGGAGTATGAGTCTTCCTAACAGAGGCCCGGCACCTGGATCGGTTTTCGGGGGCTCCGGCTACAGGGCTGCAAGGCGCTTCCCCAGTTGGTGGATAGGGGAATGCCCTGTCTATGTGGGGTAGTAAGGTCATAATACGGAAAGCCTGACCGCGAACCATTGTAGCCAAACTGTATGGAGAAACGCCACGCTCCATGCAGTATAAAGACCCCTTCTATATTTCTCTAAAGAGAGCAGACGCACTGGGTGTCATATGGAAGGCTAAATTTCCTGCCCCTACCCATTTCTCCCATTTTCCAGTGGCAATCAAAAGTCGTTACCTCTGTTGTCCCTTCCACCTTTATTCCTTTCTTCTTTTACTTACAATTTTTTGAATTGATTAACTTGTTCTCGTCCTGATATAGCTGAAATATTGCTCATTGGATGTTAAACTCTAACTAATAAATCAATCAATCCACCAAAGTAGCCAATTTCTGAAAGTTCAGCAACTTGGATTTTAATCAAAAAGGAAAAGAAAAGTACTGTGCACACCTCTGATACAGGTACAAATGATCTGCATTATAAAAATAAAAACTTCCTGTCCATTAAACTGTAGGTGATTTGCTCCGGACAAATGATGTACCCATAGATTTGCTATGGACAAATGGGGTACCATACTGTTAAAAATTTGACGTAAAAATGACTAAGTTCAACAACTGATATTTTTGACATAAATTATCAAAAATCAAAATCAAAGTACCATGCACACCTTTGATATATGTAGAATTGATCTGCAAAATAAAAACTTCATGTCTCAAATACTGTAGGAGATTTGCTCCAGACAAAAGGGGTACCCTATTGTTAAAAATTTGACATAAAAATGACTAACTTCAACAACTGTTATTTTTGACATAAATTATCAAAAATCAAAATCAAAGTACCATACACACCGTTGATATATGTACAACTGATCTGCAAAATAAAAACTTCCTGCCTCAAATACTGTAGGAGATTTGCTCCGGACAAATGATGTACCCATTTGGCAGCCGCCTGCCATTTTCATCATTTTAATAACCAGATTTTTCCGATGGAAAACCCGGTTAAAAGTTTTTCCAGTTCCATCAACGCAAATGTGACAAAATTGAAGTTCACTTCCCAATATTAAATTCTTGTGTGATTCTGCAGACAGTCATGTTACTTTGGTTCTTAACTTCAATCTTCATAATAAAATAGAATGAAAAAATTACGACTTTTTACAACATTATAAAAGTGGAACTTGTCCAATAAGATATTGTTATTTACAGCAAGTACAAAGCGAAAAATGTCAAGCACCTCAATGTCACTATTATCACGTGACAAAGTGCTAAGATAAGTATGTTGTCCCGTAATAAAGCTATATCTCGAAAACGACGTCTTGCTATCACCTACTAGTATGCAAAGTTCATGCAAAGGCATAGTGGCATTCTAAAGTTGTGCCAAGTGAATTATCTTTTAGATAAATCATACAACTTGCATACATGATGAGCTATACAAGCAACGTCTTGCTTTTTAATATGCTGCAAAGGCATAGTGGCATTCTAAAGTTGTGCCAAGTGAATCATCTTTTAGATAAATCATACAACTTGCATACATGATGAGCTATACAAGCAACGTCTTGCTTTTTAATATGCTAGATTGTTATTAAAAAGTTTAAAGTCAGCAAGAAGACATGTTGTTCTATCTTGACACATCATTACACCTCACCTCACCTCACCTAACCTCTTCATCCCTTGTGGGACATAAGGCCATAACTATTGTCTCCATTTTGCTCTGTCCTTTGCCAGATGTTGAGCTTGACCTAAGCTGTATCCCTGGTCCTGCAGTTCTGCTTGGATGGTTCTTCTCCAGGTGGTTCGTGGTCTGCCAGGAAGTCTCTTCCCAGGTGGTGTCCAGTGTAGGGCTACTCTAAGTAAGCGTTCGTTTGGCATTCTCAACACATGGCCCAGCCATCTAAGCGTCTTCTTTTGAGTTCTGTTTCGATGGGATGGCATTCGCACCATTTCAATAGATCCTCATTTCTTATTTTTTGTGGCCAAAATATCCCTTGTATTCTTCTCAGGCATTTGTTCTGGAACACTTCCAATTTCTATAAATCACTCTGGATGATACGCCAACACTCTGACCCATACATTAGCACTGGTTTTACGTTACTATTAAATATGGGTATTTTGGTTTTCTTGCTGTAGATCTTGTTCTATCTTGACACATCATTACAGCTGATAGATAACTATGCTTTGTTTTTACCCTTAAATGCAGAGTGTATTTTAGAGAAACAGTAAAAGCTAACTTTAAAGTATTCAGTTTGATCTGATTTGCAATAAAATGATTCCATGATCTTGAAGAGAACACATTTCCAGACAAAGCTATCAACTTATGGCAGCCAGTTATACCCCCTGCTCTTTGGACCCCGAATCAATATGATAAGTGCAAATTTAAGTGTATACTTCACCTTTTTCCATAAAATATATAATATACAAAGTTGAATTATCTCTCCTTCAAAATTTTGAGCTGCAACAATATTACTTTTTGCACATCTACATGTTGTATACTTCACCTGTGAAATATTTCATCATAATCCAAGCACCCTATTTGGAGGACATGTGCTGACAAGGTACTTCCCTCCTATTTCTGAACTGTTGAACTGTCCCCCCTTCAGAATTTTGAGCTGCCACCACATTACTTCATGCACATCTTAAGGTGGTATACTACAACTGTGCAACATTTCATCAAAATCTAAGCAGCCACTTACAAGAACATGCACTAACAAGGTACATGGAAGAATGTGCGGAAGGACAGAGTAATTCCTATGTATATATAACTTTGTTTGCGAGTGGTATAATGAAAAACAAAACTAGTTCAGGTGACAAACCTTTATAATGTTATAACTTGTTTGCCGTTATAAAGGCAACATGCATTCAAGTATAATATTAGCGATTTCATCAGATCTAGTACCTTGAATAAATGTACAAAGTATTATTTACATCAAATTTTAACAATAAAGGCTGTCATGAAAAGGAACATCGATTGTTTTTTTTTTCGTCTTACTGAAAAGCAGCTTACGTTAATAACAAAATACAAACAAAAGCAGTTTGTATAAATAAACTGCTTAATACTTTCACTAGAACATTAACATACGTCTTGTGTCAAAGTGAGCAATTAATAGATGCATTAGCATTTTCTAACAATTTGTGACAGACGAGAAAAAAAAAAACACATTAAAAATTTACATAGTAAAAAAATAATTTAATTTAAACTGTAATAATATATGTGCAAACTGTTTAAATGTTTGTTCGGGAAATATATACTACTAATTAAAATTTAATTTATTTTATCTTTGCTTGACAAATAACAAGGGACAATTTTATTAGTAATAGACAGAATATTGATTTAATCTGTTGCATTAAATTTGACAGACAACCAAATAGTTTCAAAATGGATGAAATAGATTCATTTAATTAAATTGAAAGATAACATCTCTCTTCTAATGTATATGTATGTGATAAGGAGCACAATATCTTATTCTCAATTGTCTTAAAACATGACTTCAACTTAAGAATCTATTATTCCTGAATGGAAACAATAGTTTTTAAGACTGCATTAATGATTTTGAACTACAGATATATTGCACAAGAAAACTTGTGAAAATACATGTACTTGACAAAAATGACTTTTTTTAGTAGAATTGGTCCTTATCAGGCAGGAGACTGGCACAAGTTCAGGTGGAAAACTACCTGTAAAAATCTATGATAAAAATTTACAAAAAAAAACCTTTACACTACAATACGTTCATTCAAAAATACCTACATGTACATGCATTTCCAAAAAGGTTTTACAAGACTGTAAAAAATGTATTTAGCACTACATTTAATTTGTATCACAGTCAATTTTTTTAGCTACATCCATGAAATATTTATCAAACTGGGAAGTCCAATTGTCCTATTCTAATGTCAGACTCGGTATTTTTTAACACCTCTTTTTAAATAAATATTATAACTCAATAAATATTAGTGTTTATTATGCAATACACATTTATCATTTTCACAATACCCTTTGTTGGATTAAATCGTTCATGTTATTTTTTTTAATAAATTTGAGAGTTGCTATTTGTAAACAACTCATTGTAGCTTACAGTTAATAGCTAACTTGTGTCTATAAATCCATGCATATAAAATACATTTAAAGTTAAGTTAGCTCAACTGCATCATTAAAATTCATCAACAAATTCAAATAATTTAGTGTGTTATATTTAACAGAAGGTGTAAAAATGATCAAATTAACTCTATATAAATAATATCATACATGAACTTAGCACACAAACAAAGAAAAGGTTAAAAATGTCATCTTAAAGGCTAAGTACAGATATATAAACAATACACCCAGGTTTTCTGACAGTATATGATAATGTTGGAAACAATCTGACATAATTATGTTCATACCAACTATCTTCACCAAAAAATCATGAATTCTCGCGGCATATTTTTTCTTGAAATTCTAGTTTGCAAGGAGTTAAGTTTCGAAAGGAGGTCATTGATTTTACACCATCCAATTTTCAAGCAAATTCAAGCTTATGTGTGATACCTGATATTTGAGTAAGGCATGCACATCTGTTTCATGAAATTTTAAGAAAAATTCGACATATGCAAATTGATTCATAACCAATCATGACCAAACTTTTGTGTTAAACTTGAATTCTACCTAAAATTCAGATTATTCTCGTTTACTGCTACAAACTTATTTACCATATAAACTTCTACCATTAAGGACATAAATATACATTGTATAAATATAGGACAAATACTGTTGGTTAAAAGATACATATGTGTATATATGAATCTAATGGTAGATATATCAGAAATGAAAAACAAACAAATATGTTAATAATGAACACAAAACATGCTGTGAAAAAAAAATGTGATAAATGTGGGCCTCACACGACACTATATAACCTAATACATATTAACTCTTCAGGTACAGTATGAACCAGACAAAATTTATCTAAATACAAGAAAAAAAAGATACATGAAGACCCCTGTTCTTTTATCAGATGGTTGTCAACATATAACTTTCTTTTTGAATGCATGGCTGATTTCCTAGAGCATTAATGTGTTTTATCTGCAATTCACAAAAAAAATATACCCATATTCCTCTAGTATCAGTTATAAGATCACTTTCAAAACTCCTGTGTTTTTTGTCTGTTTATTAAACAATCAAAGTCCTATAGAACACTAGAAAACACAATTCTTTCTTCACTTGAGTATCAAGGTAAAGCCCTTCAGCCAATATCATTTGTTGTACAATAGCATTTTATAGGGATTTCAATTGTTTGATTAACAGGCAAAAGACAGGAGTTTTGAACTAGTTGCTTTAAATACTGGTATATTCATTGATGAACTGCAAATAAAATATGTTAACACTCCAGGGAATCTGCCATAATTGGGTCCTGTATGTGTTTAAGTATTTGGGTAATATAGTGTGCACACTAACCTTCCTATGTTTTACTTGTTTTGATCGATGTGTTGCTGTCATTTTAAGAAATGACAAAAACTGAACATTATTTTTAAAAGGAAAACGATTGTAACAATATACATTTGTAGCCATTACTAAAACCCAGAAGCTATACAGAAGAATTTATAGACTCTCATTAACAACAGAAACCACTTTCTCAGTTTGCACAAAAAAAAACTTCTTAATTAACCAGCCACCAGGGGGATAGTAAGGTTATGATTATTATTTCTAGCTCAAACACACTTTTTTACTAACCCTTTTTGGAAGATTCCATTTCCAAAATTAAAGGTAACAAGATGTGTTTGTGAAACACTACATATGCCCCCAGATTCCGATTTTTACCCCTTTTTGACCCCTATGACCTTGACCTTTGACCTTTTTTTTTTTTTTTTTAACATATTCATGTTCCTCTTGACTAGACCTATACACTTGCCAAGTATCATAAGTCTACCTTATATAGTTCAAAAGTTATAGCCAAGGTTAAAGTTTCGGATGCACAGACAAACAGACAGACAGACAGGACAAAAACAATATGCCCCCCCCCACCCCGATCCTCGATCTGGGGGCATAAAAATTATAACTATCCCACGGGGCTAGTGACTAGTTATCTTCAATAGCCAAAGACTGATTTTACAAGTCTGGGCCCAGGGCTAGTATTCAACACAGACTGTTTCTCCCAAAAAATCCATTTAAAAAATCTCTGAGAGGCATCATGCATCCAAATTTTTGAACATTGTAATACAATGGCCAGGTTTTTTTAATCAGTTGGTCTTTGTTTTAAAGTTTTACATATGGACTGTGTTTTCAGCTTGCCTCCCTTGACCAAAATATTAAAGGGAGACAATAAATGGCTAAGGGAGGCAACCAATGACTCTAATAATTTTTTAGTAACAGCCATAAATGTTGAATGATTAGCACAAGCTGAATAAATATCTTTAAAACATTAAAAAAATTCTCAAAATTTGAAGTATTACATCAAACTTTTGAAAATTTTACAATTCAGTGTTAGTTCCTAGCTACAGCACTTTTGTTGTACAATCTTGTATCCATACTTTACAATTTTTGAGACTTCCATAAAGTTTATGGAGACAATTTCACATCTACTTTTATACAAACTCCTGAGATTTAATGACTTCAGTTCTCTCCCCTTTCATCAGCAACAAAAAATAAAGCAACAGTTAGCACTTGGACAGTAGTTTTAGTCATACAGGACAAAATATCACACAGTCTCAGTGAGTGAACCACAGAAACACAATTATGAAAATTGCATCTTTTTTGTTCGACTGAATAAAACTGTTCTAATATTCTTCGTCTTCCCCATTATCCAGCAAGCCGTCGTCCTCTGGTGCTGCAAAACCCTCCTATCAAAAGAAAATTATATGCTTTGATATGCACTTTTCTAGAGATGTAATGACCAAATGCTATTCAGAATTGTAATCTATGTGCAAATGACCTACTGTGTATTGCAAATGTTTCACTTCACTCTGTAAATGATTCCTATTCGAATACACCATTGAATGTAAATTACTGTCATAATCTGGACACATATATAGGATATAATTTTTATAATTTGGCCTATATTAAGATGTGGTTACTAAAAATTCTAAGTAATAGCTGGTCTTTGAGAGTATCAAGTTGAACCAAAAATTTTTGAAATCTAACCATTGGCAATATTAGCTTTGACAAAAATTTATCCTAAAAGCATGGTTTCTAACAAGAATTTCAAAACATTGCTTGTCTTTGACTGAGTTTGAGAGTATCAGGAAATTTACCAAAACTGGAATCAAAATTTTTGAAATCTAAGCATTGAAAATTTTTGTTTTCACTAAAATGAAATCAAAAAGCATGGTTAACAAGAATTCCCCAATACTGCTCGTCTTTGAGAGTTTCAGGTAATTTACCGAAATTGGAACCATATTTTTTATTCTTAAGTTTCAGAATTATGTCTGGTATGAAAAATTGCTAAAATATTTGATTGTATGCAAAAATGTCAAAAATTGTTAAGTCTTGGACATTTTCAGGAAATTTACCAAAGTTGGAACCGAAATAAAATCCTGAAAGTTTATTGCTTATGATATCTATGGACTACATGCAACAATTCTATGTCAGAAACAAATTTCCTAAGTTCCAATTTGTTTAAACTTTGTTGATATTATGGACCAAAGTGAAAATTTAGTCAAATTCATTGATGCGGAAAATATAGGTCAGGGTGATATAATTCTGGTATGGATGTTAGTTACCTTTAAAGATGTAACCACTAACCAATCATCATCTGTCTATGGCATGTAGGTGTTGAGATATAGTGGAAACAAAAAAAAAAATATTGAAAAAAAGTCCAACAAATGGCAAAATACAGAAAAATTGGAATTATTTTTTTTCAAAAATGTACTTGGGATTCAATAATGCAGTTGTACTGAATATTGTGTCAAAAATTCATTGCTATTGAGCAAGATTTCCGAAAGTTATTGATGTTCCAAAAAAGTTTAACATTTGGGTTAACCAAATGTTGACAACAACGAAGGAATCTATGGTCGCTATGTCTCGCCTTCATGACATTCGTCGCAGGCGAGACAAAAACTGAATTGGATATGAAAATACAGGATGACATAATATTTAAGATTTCATGTTTATTTTTTTGTTGTCGTCCTGTTTAATTCTATTATTCATGCAACAGTGTGGAAAAATTCCTATTTTATTTTTTTATTCAACAGTGTGAGAAAGCCACATTTTCTTTGTTTGGCTGGATAAAATAGAAGTCTAGCTTTGCCATAATTTTTTTTCTTTCAAAATATTCATCTTGACATAGATTAGAAAATACTGTAACACTGACAATATACATGTCAGTTTCATATATTTAAAATAGAAATAGCCAAGAATTATTGTTGATGCTGCACAATAGAATGTGACATGAGACAAGTGTCCAAATGCCATCTTGTGTCACAATCTACAGTACACAGGGAATTTTCCCCACTGTTTTATTTTCACTTTAAGGCATGAAGCACCAAAAATAAACTGTTGAGGTATTTTGATGCAAGTGGATTAGTAGCTCCATTGACAACCATGATTTCAAAATTGCACAGAATGAAATTTTTAGAAAACCACAAAAAAAAAAGATGGCTTGAAAATTTCCGTTTGCGGTACTTAATTCTCTGAACATATCAATTACTTACTTCTGTTTGATAAAGAATATCACAAATATTTTTAAGAGCTGGTGAATTTTCTGCTTCATATTCTTGACATGTAATTTCAATATCTCGTAATTTTCCAAAGTAAAAGTCTCTTTCTTTCTCCAATCCTTCAATTGTTAATCTCATTTCATTTAACTGAAAAATAAAATACAGAACTGATTAGCCAACTATATTACCATGAATCTATATTCCTAAGTAACAGTGATGAAATTGTGATTGATAGAAAAAAGCGGATATCCACTACACTGGAAGTAGGTATATAGTAAAAGAAACAAATATAATGGAGCAGCTTGAAAGCAAAAAAGCGGAAATCTGCAGAAAACTTTCATCACTGAAGTAACCCCAAAACTAATAACTAAATTTCTTATCATACAAAAATTGTTGGACTGCAACATCCAAAAGTTTGAAATCAGTGTAATACAAAATAATTGCAGCTATGTTTGTAACATAAGTGGAACAAGAATAGAATTCCTGGGTCCCCCGCCGCTCATGCAATATACTAGTATACTGTATATGAAATTGAAATATTTTCAAACATTCAAGGCAGTTCCAAAATTAAAAGTGTGGGGATACAAAAAGGATCAACCACGGCAGATGTTCCAACTTGACCAAGGTATTAGTGGAATTAACATTTGGTATAATTTTCATGAAAATCTGTCAAAATTTGTTGCCATGAGAGCACTTACAAGGTAAATTTTTAGATAAAACAGAGTCATTATTTTCGACAAAGTCCCATAACTCTGTCAAAAAATATCGACCTTGGCTGATTTTCGAACTTGACCAAGGTATTAGTGGTATAAACATTTGCTATCAATTTCATGAGAATCTATCAACATTTGTAGGCATGAGGGCGCTTACAAGGTCAATTTTTGGTTAAAACGATGTTGTTATTTTGGTCAAAGTCCAATAACTCCGTCAAAAAGTCTAAACCGAAACTGATCTTCAAACTGGACCAAGGTATTAGTGATATAAACATTTGGTATAAATTTCATGAAAATCTGTTAAAATTTGTAGCCACGAAATGGCTTACAAGGTCAAATTTTGGCTAAAGCAGTGTCGTTATTTTCTTCAAAGTCCCATAACTCTGTCAAAAAATATTAACCAAGGCTGATTTTCTAACTTAACCAAGGTATGAATGGTATAAACATTTGGTATAAATTTCATGAGAATCCGTCAAAATTTGTATCCATGAGAGCGCTTACAAGGTTAATTTTTGGCTAAAACCGTGTCGATATTATCGTCAAAGTCCCATAACTCCGTCAAAAAATATCAACCAAGGCTGATTTTCGAACATAACCAAGGTATTTATGGTATAAACATTTGGTATAAATTTCATGAAAATCCGTCAAAATTTGTAGGCATGAGAGCGCTTACAAGGTCAATTTTTGGATAAAACAGAGTCATGATTTCGGTCAAACTCCCATAACTCCGTCAAAAAGTATCGACCAAGGCTGATTCTCGAACTTGACCAAGGTAATAGTGATATAAACATTTGGTATAAATTTCATGAAAATCCGTTATAATTTGTATGCATGAGAGCGCTTACGAGAAAGTGTGACGGACGGACGGACGCCCAGCATTTCTATGTCCACGCTCCGCGTTGCAGCGAGGGACAATAAATGTCAGTGGCACATCCAGCCTTGGAAAAAGGAACACTTCAGAAAAATTGGGTGTTCCGGGTAATTTGGCTCTTTTTGGCATATTTATCTGAATTCTGCAAGAAATTAACTAGAGATGGGAGCAGTCGCAAACAACAGCTAATCCCCTCGCCCGCTTTCAAGAAATAATAACCGTAATATAATCTAAAGATGTATAAATGTTGTAGGTACATCCACTTAACATTAAAATCATTGATGTGTAACATGTAGTTTCTCAGATATAAACATTAATGGAAACTTAACCCAAGTCAGTCAAGTGTAAAATGTAGGTCAAAGTGGCCCAATTATCATCTGAAGCTGCAACACTCTCCAAGATGCATCCACTGACCAAAGATGATTGATGCACAGCATGTAGTTTCTCAGATATGAACCGTAATGCAAACTATAACGGTAGTCACTGTAGCATAAAATGTAGGTCAGAGTGACCAAACTATCATATGAAACAGTATCACTCTCCAAGATGCATCCACTGACCAAAGATGATTGATTTGCCAAATGTAGTTTCTCAGATATGAACCTTAACGCAAACTTTAACCCCGAGTCATTGAAGCGTAAAATGTAGGTCAGAGAGACCCAATTATCATCTGAAGCATCATCATTCTCCAAGACGCATCCACTGACCAAAGATGATTGATTAGCCAAAAATTTATGACATTCAAATCAACAATAAAGACACAATGTAGTTTTTTCAAACTATTCAGCTAACAAAGCCCTAAATTATTTGGCAAAAGTGTTTACAAATGAATTCTAAAGATAGTTTATATTAACAATCAATCACTTCAATTCTATTAAGCACCCTCGACCTTTAACCATATAAGTAAAGAATCCGTAAGAGTATGTATGAAAGTATGTCAAGTTGAATGCAAATAAACTGGCAGAATAGTATATATACCCAGTTTTAGCCAAACTTTTCCAGCATGAAGATTATCATAACTTTGTTTTGAAAATAACAAGAGTTGTCATAGCTCGTGGGGGATAAGATTAACCGCAATGCACAATAATTTGAAAGTAATACATTTACGTAATTGTAATGTGATAAATACTTTAAATGTGATATAAGAAAGCTACATGTCAAACAGGAAATACCTATCACTAAGAGAATAACTTCTATAAATAGTATTAAACACAGTATTTGCATTATATTTCAACGACACAGCCGTCTTCATCAGATGCAAAACAAAAATGTCACTAGATACAGAAAAAACAACGTTACGTCACAGATAATGCTAATCTTGATCTTGATACCTTACACAAATTATTTAGAGAAAAAAAATAAAATAAAGGGCTACGCCAAGCGCAGCATGATACGACCGCAGCATGTTGACCACTGAAATTTCAACAAAAGTAGTTTAAAGTGAATGTGGACACAGTAAAGAGCTTGACACAATAATTAGATGGACACAAAAAGAAGCTAGACAGAGTTATTAGCTAGAAACAAAATAGGGAAAAAACCCTTTTGATTACTTACTGATAAAAAACCGTAAGAGTTATGCAAAATATGTACTATTAACTAAAACTTTACATCCATAGAAATTCAAAGAAAAAATCCATCAAAATCTGATGAAAAATAAAGATATGACACATTTAGAAAAATTGCAATTTTGGCCCCTTTGACCCCTTGTAGCTCCGAAACAGTAAGAGCTACAAAAAATCCGTTGACATACTACTGAAAGCTTATATCAAGAGGAATCCAAAGAAAAAAATCCCATCGAAATCCGATGAAAAATAAAGATTTGACATATTTAGAAAAATTGCATTTTTGGCCCCTTTGACCCCTTGTAGCTC